>MCJB01000001.1:373100-414245 GCA_002018475.1 Nicotiana obtusifolia
GGGGGGGGGGGAGGGGGAGAGGTGGAGTTTATTTGATACATTGACACATTTTGGATACATTTGGACTGTAATAATTTGATGATTCTCTTCCTTTTTCTTATTTGTGGTTATCTGCCTTTACTAGTTATTGTTTATTAGCTTCTTTATTTTTCCACTTTAGTTCTTGTTTTGTAGTAGCTTCTTTTTATGTTTTTTTAGATAATAAGCCTTTGGTTTTCTTAACTCCATGGTTCTTTCTAAAGATAGTTTTTGTGTGAATAGGATGACTCGTCCCAACGATGAATGGCGTGACAACCTTCTTAAGGGAATGCATCTATTTTTGTGTTTAGGTAATAATATTAATAAATAAAAGGCCTAATCAAGTCATTTTCGAAAAAGAGTTATTCATGCTTCATTTGGTACCAACACACCTAACTATGTGCTTATAGTTTTGACATAAGGATTTTGGAAGAAACTAGCTCTAGTTAGTCACTTTGAGACTCTTGAGTTGAATTTTGCAATCATGAAGTGATTTTATTGGACCATAGTGATCTTTAAAATTGAGTGTGGTTGTTGTAGGCTCTCGACTCTATCCTCTTTTATGGTCTAGTCGCGTGAGGCGTGAGATGATTTGTTGCTAGTCCAAGTATCCGTGCGAATGGTCTAGAACTTGCCCAGAATGTACTTCGAGGGAAAATCCTAAGTTTTGTTTGGTTTGAGAAATGATTGTAAGCTTTCTTTGATCCGTTTGAGCTTTCTATTGCCAACCAATGTCGTTATCCCTAGTCAACCCCCTTCGAGCCTTTAGCCTTTCTTATTTGATAACAGTAATATAAGCCTTTACCCGTTTTGTTGTGATCCTCTCTTGGAACTCGGACCCTCCTTGACACTCTTGTAAAATAAGTGGCTTAAGGCATAAGTTTGGGGGGATAGTTGATGAATTTGAAAGAGGTATCAAGGCACCAAAAAGAGAAAAGAAATGATCTCTATGAAAAGAGAATGCAAGAAAAGAGAATGAAAAAAACACAAAAAAAGAGAATAAGTGGAAGGGTCGATGGGTTCAAAAAGAGGTAATAACCCTTAACATGAGCATCAAGGGAGAAAACTAGAGGAGGAAGAGATTGGAATCCACTATGACCTACATGATAGAACAAGAGTCCTTGATGAATAAAGTCAATTTTTGAAGCTCAAATGTCACATTAGAACTATATGTGCATGAATATTTGACTTGTCACCTTATGCATGAGTAGTGTGGGTAATTATTGGTCCCAACTGAGTATGAATGGCTCAATATTGACTCGCTGAAATGACCTTTCACTTTGGAGGAGGTGGGAACTAATCTATTTGCTTGAGGACAAGCAAAAACTTAAGTTTGGAAGAGTTGATAAGTGTGGATTTTGACCACTTATTAGTACCTTTTTTAATTTTTCTTTAGTCCGAAAGTATTGATTTACGTTCCCAAAACTAATAAAAGTGTGCAAATTGCATGAATGTTAGAAATTTGGCCTCTTTTGAAGAAATCTGACTCAAAAAGGAGTGTTCCGGCTCACAAGGCAAGAAGGGGTGCATCATATTAGAAGTGTGATCTGTAGAAGTATTTCTGCGGCCGCAAAAGCAAGTGCGGACCATAGAATTCTCTTTGCGGCCACATAACTGATAAAGAAGCCCTGAAGTACTTGAAGCAGAAGTGCGGACCGCACACAATTTGTGTGGCCGCAGAACATGGTCCGCATTGACAATAATTCAAAAAGTTCAGAGAGTGTGCAAATGACCAAGACCAAAGCCTTGCCTAAAGTGCGGACCCCATATGAATTGTGTGGCCGCAAAAGCTGAATTGCAGCCGCATACCAAATTGTTCGGCCCTAGAATCCATTCTCCTATAAACTCAAGCATGTGGAGACGACACATGGAATTGTGCGGCCGCAAAACCTCCCGAGGGGCAATTTTTGTCAGCAAACTTTGGGCCACTATAAATAGAGAGGAATCACATTTTAAGTTGAGTTTTGAAGTTCTAGTAGTTGTAGCCGCAGTAATTTCTCGTTTTAGGAAATTTGTGATCGTTTTGGGATAAAAACATCATAGTTTATCATTTTAATTTTATATTACGAGTTTAATTAGTATTTCTTCTTTGTTTCCTTCATTTCCCACTATGAGTAGCTAGATATTTACTAGGGTTGTGACTCAACCCTTGTGTGTAAACCTTATGGATATTTAATTTAATGTTTGTTTATAATTGGGTGTTTGTTATTTAGCCTTGTTCATGCTCTAATTTTAGAATTAATGGCTGCAAACATTGATTCATGCCTTTTTGTCTTGGTCTTTACTTGAGAAAAAGATATTTAATCTAGGAAAGCTTGACTAACAAGATATGGGCTAGTTGAGGATTTGACTAGCCTTATTAAAAGCGTTTGAACTAGAAATAGAGAATACCCAACTTGAACTCGTATCAACTGTTTAGCTTGATAATGATTTGAGCTTGAGAAAACAAAATTGGACAAAATCATTTTATGACCGAGAGGTATTGAGTGAGTAATTTAGAGTTGAGATCTATAATATACCCGAATAAAAAAAATAAGTGTTAACGTACTTAACCCATTAGGTGAACACTTAGGTGAATGTTACATCCCTAGTCCTTTTAACCATTTTGTAAAAACAACAAAAACAATTGCATGCTTTCTAGTTTATTCTCATTAGTTTACAAATGTTAGTGTTAATTTAGAATTAGAAAACAAAATCCCTTGTTTGGAACCACAATTGAGTTATTTCATTTACTCTCATCAAGTGTACACCCTAACACCCATATTAAACTCCCTGTGAAAATTGATTCGACTCTTGTTGGGTACTACTTTTCCAAAGACCATTTCCGTTCACTATTGAGTGCGGATTGAACGTGGATCAGGGACCATCATACTAGTGGTGGCGGGCTAATGAGGAGGGTAGCTCGACAGAGGCAACTTCACTCACATGGGCTCATTTTTCAGAGATGTTCCTGAGAGAGTTTCCCTAGAGCCTCCGAGAAGCATGGCGCACGGAGATTGAGCAGTTGCGCCATGGTGCTATGACCGTGTCAGAGTATGCTGTCAGGTTCAGCGAGTTGTCCTGACATGCACCTGCCTTAGTTTTCACAGTAAAAGAGTGAGTCCGTCAATTTATCGAGGGGCTCAACTATGGTATTAGATTCAGCATGGCTCGAGTTTTAGAGACTCATACCCCATATCAGCAGGTGGTAGACATTGTACGGAGAATGGAGAGTATGCGGGGCCGGGAGAGAGAGGACAGTGAGGCCAAGAGGCCTCGAGATTCCGGCGGATATATCAGTGCTCGTGCCCCAGTTGCCGCTCGTCATGGTAGAGGCTATGTGAGCCATCTAGTTCATTCAGCACTTCCAGCTTCCAGTGATACTCTAGCTACTCCCAGGTCTCAGGTCGCCCATTATGCACTGCCACTGTTTAGTGCACTTTTTGCACGGGGTGCTTTCAGCTGTCTGTCCAATCGACCAGGCCCGAGCCAGTTTCAACAGCCATGTGCTTCAAGAGCTTGTTTTGAGTGTGGTGATACTCTTCATATGGCGAGGGGCTATCCCAGACTCACCAGGGATGCACCTCTAAAGACTACTGAGGCTTCACGTATTGCATAGGGTCACCAGACTTCTCAGGCCGTGGTTACCACACCAGTTGCTACTCCACCTGCACAGCCAGCTAAGGGTGGAGGTCAGGAGGGTAGAGGTGTATGGGTCGCCCTAGAGGGGGAGGCCAAGCAAGATGTTATGCTCTTCCAATTAGGACGGAGGCGGTTGCATCAGACGTTGTTATCACATGTATTGATTCGATTTGTCATAGAAATGCATCAGTCTTATTTGATCCAGGATCCACTTATTGATATGTCTCATCTTACTTTGCTCCGTATTTGGGTATATCTCATGATTCTTTAAGTTCTCATGTTTATGTGTCCATGCTTGTGGGAGATTCTATTATTGTTGACTGTGTGTCTCGGTCGTGTTTAGTTGTTCTTGGTGGTTTTGAGACCAGAGTTTATCCTGTTGCTCGGTATGGCAGAATTTGATGTTATTTTGGGCATGGACTAGTTGTCGCCCTATCAAGCTATTCTTGATTGTCACGCCAAGATGTTGACATAAGCTATGCTAGGTTTACCGCAATTGGAGTGGATGGGTACTTTTGATTATGTTACTAGGAGGGTTGTGTCCTTCCTTAAGGCACATCGGATGGTAACAAAAGGGGTGTGATGCATATCTAAACTTTGTGAAAATGTTTGTGTTGACACTCTTACCGTTGAATTAGTTTCGATAGTGGGAGACTGTTCAGATGTGTTTCCAGCAGATCTTCCGGTCATTCCACCCGATAGGGATATCGATTTTGGTATTGACTTATTTATGAGCACTCAACTCATTTCTATTCCACCATATCGTATGGCCCAAGCGGAGTTGAAGAAGTTAAAGGAGCAGTTGCAAGAGTTGCTTGATAAGGGTTTTGATTTGGCCTAGTGTGTCAGCTTGGGGTGCTCCGGTCTTGTTTGTAAAGAAGAAGGATGGTTCTATGTGTGTGTGTATTGATTATTGACAGTTGAACAAGGCTACAGTGAAGAACAAGTATCCATTGTCACCCATTTATGACCTATCTGATCAGCTACAGTGTAACGACCTGACTAGTCATTTTGAGTATTTGCATTTCGTTCAGCTGTTTGAGGTCTTGAGTAGTTTCATAAGACGTATTATGACTTGTTTGAATAGTTGATTTTGGTTTTCAGATGATTCGGGATCGATTCGGAAGAGGGATTCTCATGTTAGAAGTTTTGAGTTGGAGGAGTTGACCGAGTTTGACTTTTTGTGTATTTGACCCTGAATCAGAGTTTTGATGGTTTCATTAGGTTCGAGTGGTGATTTTGGACTTGGGCATGTTCTCGGATTTACATTTGGATAATTCTAGGAGGTTTTGGCACGAATTAGCGAATGATGGAAATTTAAAAGTTTGGAATGTTCATAAGTTTGACCGAGGGCTGACTTTGGTGATGTCGGGTTCATATTGTGGTTCCGGGGATTCGAATAGCTTTATTAGGTCATTCGGGACTTGTGTGCAAAATTTGAGTCCATTCCGAGTTAAATTGATATAGTTCGGCAAGAGTTTTAGAAGTTGGAAGTTCAAAAGTTCATTAAGTTCTATTCGAGGTGTGATTCGTAGTTTTGATATTGTTATGTGTGATTTGAGGTTTCGAGTAAGTCCGTGTTATGTTAAAGGACTTGTTGGCATGTTCAGACAGGGTCCAAGGAGTTTGGGTGTGTTTCAGATTGACTTCGGACCATTTAAGAGTTGCATGAGATTGCTGGTCTTCTTGTTCAGTTGTGCTTCGCGATCGTGGGAGATGGAACGCGATCGTGATGAGTATTTTTGTTAGTGGAGCTGTTAGTTCTTCTCTTTTGCGCTTCAGACAACGCGTTCGCAATTGGTTGAAGGTTTTTGCCTTCACGTTCGCGTCCATGGCTATGTGTTCGCGTAGTGTTGAGCGGGGCTGGTCAGTCTTGATGGGTTCTTCATCTCGTTCACGGTGGTTTGTCCGCGATCGTGGAGGTCTGGCAGTGTGCTTCATCACATTCGTGGGGTTATTTTCGCGAGCGCATAGAGTAAAGTGTGGCAGTGTGCGTTTGTGCTTCGCGAACGCGAGGCGACTATCGCTTTCGTGAAGGGTATTGCTGGAGCAGTGATATAAAGTACTCTATTTCGAAGGTTTCGGATATGTCAGCATATTTTGAGCTATGGAGCTCAGATTTAGACGATTTAGGAGGCGATTTTCATCACATGGATTTGGGAAAGTGCCTCCTACTCGATTTTGATTATATTCCGTGATTCCATCTTCTTTTTTGGAATTTGATTTATGATTTCAAAAGGAGAAATTGAGGGGTTTCGTCTAAACTTTCCTAAAGTGAATTTTGAGTTTTGAACATCGATTCGGAGTTGGAATTGAGTGAAAATAGTATGGTTGGACTCGTAAATGAATGGGTTGTCAGATTTTGTGAGTTTTGTCGGATTCCGAGGTATGTGCCTGGGTTTGACGTTTGGTTGACCTTGAGTACATGCGTAAATATTAGATGTTTATCGATTGGGTTTGCTTTCTATGGCATTATTTGATAATTTTGTATTGCTTTTGGCTAGTTTCGAGCCGTTAGGAGGATGATTTCAGCGGTATGAGGCTTTTACTGTATCGATTTGGCTTGTTTGAGGTAAGTGTCTTGCCTAACTTTGTTGGGAAAATTTTTTCTACTAATTGATATTGTTTGCTACATGTGGGGGTGATTGTAAGGCCCCATTAAAATTTCCTAATGACTTAAGATTTTATCGACAGCGGTATTCGGGAATAACGTATTTGAGTATTAAAGGAGACCAATGGGGTGGAACCCCATTATTTTGACATGAAAAGTGTTTTAGAACATATTAAGGGGGTTTGAAAGTGGGAAGAAGTTAGTTGGAACGAGTTGGAAAGTTGAAGTTTTGGAATATTCATAAGTTTGACCGGGAGTTGACCTTGATGTTACCAGGCTGGGATTTCAATTCCGGAAATTTGAATAGCTTCATTATGTCATTTATGACTTGTGTGCAAAATTTAAAGTCAATCGGACTTGATATGATAGGTTTCAACATTGAATGTAGAAGTTGGAATTCGATAGTTTCATTTAAGCTTCAATTGGGGTGCTGATTCGTGTTTTATTTATTGTTTGATGTGATTTTAGACATTGACTAAGTTCATATGATGTTTTAGGACTTGTTGGTATACTTGGTTGAGGTCCCGAGGGCCTCGGGTGGATTTCGAATGGTTAACGGAATTTAATTTGGATATTTCTAGGATGATTCGATTTCGTTTCTTCAAGCATAAGTGGTATTACATTAAGCAAATGAGCTCCAAATTTATTTTTTATTAAAGCATTATATCCATATAAAAATTACGGAGCCATAGCAAAAAGAATCGTCGAATTCGGACATCGTATGAGAGAGTTATGCCGATTTCCAGGCGAAATAGAAAAGATCTCTCGTCACCAGCGCCCAGGGTAGCGTGGGGCGCTAGCCCTGGTGCTGGGATTTCTTTTAGGTTCTAGAAATAATGCAGCAGGCAGCGCCCCACGCCACCTGTGGCGCTCGAAATATTATATACTCATTTCGGGGTTTATTTTTCCCCATTTCTCTTGGCCGAATTTTGGGGTTTTCCTCCACTCTCTCAAGACCTCCAACTCCCCCCATCTTCAAGGTGATTAATCCCTACTAATTTGGTGTTTTATTCCATCAATTCCATCCTAAACTAACTCAATCCTCCATAAAATATAGAGATCTTTAAGTAATTTCTTCAAAAACTCAAAGGATGGTTTTGCAAGATGTCACGACCCAAATCGGAGGGCCGCGACGGGCACCCGATGCCTTACTCAACCGAGTACCAACATAATATATCTTTCTTATCACACCATCATAGGTAAATGGGCCAGAAGGGCTGTCTTGAGATAACTGGAATAAAACATAAGGAAATACTAGACATAAAACGACCCAACATGATATAGAAACTTATACACGTGACATATAAGCCATAAGGCCGACATGATCATTTGTACACTCAAAACATAGGCTGATAAAATCATACAAGTATCCATATACATGACATTTGTCTACAAGCCTCTAAGAGTACATAAATGTCATAAAGGTCGGGACAGGGCCCCGCCAGACCAATCAATACATGTCCAAATCATACTGACCAAATAGGCAACTCCGGAGCAAGTGGAGTGCACCAACACCTTCCGCTGAGCTGATAGCCTACTAAGAGGAATGTCAACCTGTCTATCGGGATCTGCGGGCATGAAACGCCATGTCCCTAGGCAAAAGGGACGTCAGTACAAATAAAGGACCGAGTATGTAAGGCATGAAAAAAACATAGTTTAAAGAACTCAACATGTAAGTCTGAATATCTTTGTGAATCGTGAAACATTTATAATGTCATGCATATGCGTGTAAATGTCATACCATGCATAGGTATATGAGTACATAAACATCATCAAGCCTCTGAAGGCATCCCATCATATCATCTTGACCTCTGTGGGCGAAATAATTAACGTATACCAGCTGATCTGGTGGTGGTGCATATATAACGCCATAGCCTTTCCCCATACCCCATATACATATAATATACGCGTATATAATGCCATCTGGTCATGGGTCAATGTACATGTATAAATGAATGCAATGCATAAGAAGTAAGTGAATAAGATATCTTGGAATGTCATAAGATCCATATGCCTTCGGTTAATATCATGAAATATACTTTATCAACTTATGTATTTTCTAAGACCCATGAACAGACGATAGAATAATAGGACACATGGGGAATCAAGAACATAGGAACCCATAGTACTTTTAAGAATAGTATCATTTGTGAAAGTTGAGCATTTGCTCATTTCCTTTGTATCATATGGATCATGCCAAAAGAAAATAAGGGATAGGCTTAACATACCTTTCTTGTTTACCTAACCACATGATGTTAGTTTAGCCAGTTAGTACTTCAATCTACAACAAAGAATAATGGGACCATTGTTAATCTTACAGAAGCTAGAACTCAGCACAAATGAGCTACTAGCTCATCTACAAAATTTTGGACAACACCTCCCCTTATTCTTTTCATTTCCCTCAAATCCACAAACAAGAACAACATGTCAAGAATGTCAACAAACATATATATAACAATATCTAAGCTCAAATTCATTACAATACATCACCAAAATAGTCCACACCATCTTACCGAACAACAAAGTTCTAACTTGCACTTTCCAACACTTGTCTTCTTCTAAACACATCAACCACAATAGCAATAGTATTCTTAAGTTATTTCTACTGATTTCCAGCCATAAAACATCAAGACTTCAACATGAAGTTCAACTTACTTCACAAGTTTCTTTATCAAGTCAACTAGATATACATAGATGATCTTTAATATATAAAGAAGTTAAACCTTACCTTAGCAGCAAGAATACTCATCCAACTAAGATTTACTTCAATCTCAAATAAGCTCTTTACCCCAAGCAACAAAGTAGAGAGATAACTAGGTGATCTTAATCTTCCAAGAGAGAAATCACCTTACCAACTTGTGGATTTGGTCTTGAACCCTAGGATAATTTTGAGAGAGATCTTGGGCTGATATTTTGGAGGTCATTCACGTTGCCATAGAGAGTGAGGGATTATGAATTGTTTTCTAAGTGAAATTGAGATATATTTATGTTTATATGGCCCCACTAATGGGCTTGGGAAGATGGGTCTTGGGCTGCCCCAAGACTTGCCTATCTCTATCCTTTTCCATTCCCTTTTAATTTGATCCACAAGCTCTAAGTAGGTGATGCACCTACTTGTCACCTACTTAATCAAGTAGGTGACGCATGTTGGTCCTTTTTTCATTTTGAAACATTTGTCTCATCCTCATTAAATAATTTAGACATGTGTCGAGTAGCTCAAGCAAGTAGGACGAAAAGTAAGTTGGTGAAGCAGGCACGTGGGGTAAGAAAGCAGCTTGTTTTTATATGTCCAAAATCTCCTTTCTCACGTTTAAGTGCTTTCGTCATCAACCTATTTGTTTTTATGTTGAACGGAAAAACGGGATTTAATATCATTAGATCACTTCATATACTTTCAAAGAGAATCTCATTTCTGAGCTTACATCAATTGACTTACGGCGTACTTTCACGTACGAAAACATGGGGTGTAACACAAAATTTCTTCCAAAAGGTAATCCTACACCCTTAGACTTACGTGCATGGATATATTATTGGAATATGAGTATGAGTTAAGTGTTGGAACTAATGGTATGGTTATTGGAAGCCTTAAGTTCCAAATTTAAATACATGATCATTGTAGAGATTGAAAGGTGATTATTTGATGGAATTTTGTTGGTTGGGTGTGGATGGATGGTCATGTATGTGTTGTTGGAAGTTATGAATTGCTTAAGAATGATGGTGGGATAAATTATTGGTAAATGGTAGTAGTTGGATGAACTAATTCTATGGTTAAGAGATGTAGAGATTCATGCCTACTAGGTGTTTGATAAAATCCTTAAATGGCCTAAATTATGGAATTTGTTACTAATGTTGTTCCCATTGGATGTTGTTATTGTAGATTGAAATTTATTAGTGTAGTGGATCATTGTAGTATCATTAAGGGGCGAATTTTAGGTATATTGGCTAAACTTCTCTCATAGAATCGAATTCCATAATGTTCCCGTATTTTTCAAGTATGGTTGGCTCAAGTTCCTAATTTCTATATTCCGGGTTATCCCTTATAAACTTGACTATTCCGAATGAGGCTTATATCGAAAGATATATGTTCAAAGTATGGGTTGCGTATTAAAATGTTATGGCTTTGAGTCGTGTTTCAAATGAAAGTTAGTACGCCAAATTGTGTGAGAAAAACTTGATATGCCTAAGACTCTTAACTGCTCATCTGTGTGCCTAAAGTCTTTATTGGAAATGTCTTGTTGTTGATAATATATAAAGATGCTCGAAAGTGAAAGAAGTGAGTTGGTGATATAAAGTGTGGCCACCGTGCCAAGAATGAAAATTATACTTGTTGCTACTGGTGCCAATAAAATGAGATGATGTGAGAAAGATTATGAAATTAGCGTTGATTCAACCGTTCCAGAATTATTTCGAAAATAAAATTGCCTAAAACCTTATGAACTCAAGTGATGCCCATATGTGGCTGCTTTAACTAATGTTATGCTTTGTAAGTATTTTCGATGTGTTTTGCATTCTTACATATTCGTGAGTGAAAATTGTGTATTGCCCTTTTTGGGAAAAAGTATTTCAATAATAAATGGTGTGCTACTTGTTTATGAGTTTAACTTGCGCTTTGATTGGCAATCATTTGACTCCATTTCTTGGAAAGAAATCTATTGTGCTTAAATTCTTCATTTCTAATGAACTTATAGTTGTGATTTCCGGAATATTATATACGTTGATATTTATGATGATGATACATGAGAGGAAAGAAATGAAAGCGTGAAATATGAAATACGACCATCGTGCCATGTATAAAGAATCTTGTGAATGGCCAAAAGGGCCAAGGAAATATTGTTGTTGTGATTGGTTGAAAATACTATTGCAGATTTATACAATATGAAAGATGATGAGGTAAATATATTTGTTCTTTTTTTTTTCCCTTGTGTGCAAATCAAACATGTTTTTGGGAGTATCATTAGCAAACCGAGGAAGGGTGGGTCATAAGGCCCATACCCGAAACTACACGTGCTTGTGTAGCGGTGGATTGTGATTATTCCCCTTATTTGGGATGTGATTGATGGGTTGATATTACTCCTCTTAATTGGGATGAAACTAATAGTAGTTGTGAATTGGAAAAGTCAACCCACACGGAATATGTGGGAAGGCGGCCTAGCTGATCGAGTGGAGATCGGACGCCATGTTGCGCACATGGAGGTACTACTCTTAGTAACACTTTCTTTCGCACCACATGTCAAACCACATTGTTCGTCGGGAGATGGCCTAGCTGATCGGGTCTGATCGGACTCCATGTTAAAAACACGGTGGTATATCGGTGGTAATGATCTCCCAACCAAAAATATATATTAATTTCGTATTTTGAAAATTGTTACGTTTTAACTGGACATTTGGATATGGTTGATTCTAACTTGTTGTTTCTATGGTTTTCTCTTTTCTTATTTGGGCATTCTATTTTAAAAGATGACATTTAGCTTTACATACTAGTACTATTTCATATGTACTAACGTCTCTTTTACTAGGGGCGTTGAATCTTCAAGGGATGCAGGTGGTTCATCAACGGGCAACTTTAGTCATCGTTAGCAGTTACTCCCTCTTCAGCAGGTTTTGGTGAGCCCTACTCTATTCCGGGTCTGATGTCATTTGATGTTGTACTTTGTATTTTGAGGTATAGCCGAAGCCTTCTGCCAGCACTTCTATACTACTCTTTTGTTGTACTTAGAGGCTCCGTAGACAGGTTGTGGATGGTGTTTGATGTGGGGAATTGACCTAGAAATGTTTGTATTTGGCAAACATATTTTTCATTATATCTATAAACTTGTAATATTTTTGAAATTATGAACGAAGCTACTAATGGAAATGAAATGGGAGTTGTTAATGAAATCTTTTCAGTTTTTGATTAATGGAGTGCATCTCCTCTTTATTCATGGATGAGTTTAAGTATAAGGAAATCTAATAGGCTTGCTCGGCGGGGTTCACTTGGTTGAGCGCGGTTGCACTCCCCGAGTTCGGGGCGTGACGGTAATGCATATATGAGGTGACGAGTGTGTATGCATGTGCCAGAGTTAGTCATGCTCGGGGGTAAATTATACGATTAGTTGTGTCTTGTAAAAATTATGTTACCTTATTGTTTCATGTCTTACTTGACTTCTAGGTTACTAAGAATATGAAATTAAATTCTAGAAACCAAGATTTAGCTTATTATAACTTGATTAAAAATTTGACGGATGTTTGTGAAACTATTGATATGTTTAATTTGGTCACCACTATGCTTAATCACCAGTACATCACTACGATCGTTATTCTTGAGATGTTGGATTCTATACTTGAGTTGAAGATCATTTTGAGACTTGTTGAAATATTTGAACAATTAAGTAATTGAGGTTTATTGAATTGTTATTGGCTTGAAAGCTGTGATTGATGTTCCTTTGGAATATTCGCTTCTCTCCTTGATGTTATTCATGCTTACTACCTTGCTTGTCATTGATATACATATGCTTGGTGAGGAAGAGCGTTAAGCACGAACGGTGATGCCGTGTCATTGCATATACATTATCATGTGAGAAAGAGTGTAAAGCACGAAGGGTGATGTAAGTATAAAAGCACGAAAGGTGATGTCGTGCCATTTTATTTACATTTCATGTGAGGATGAAAGTGAAAGCACGAAGGGTGATGTCGCACCATGTCATTTATATTATCGTGATCTCATTTACATTATCATGTGAGGAGGAGAGTAAAAGCACGAAGAGTGATGTAGATTTATATTGTCATGTTCTTATATTATCATGCGTTCATGGCACGAAGGGTGTTTCCATGTAGGCGAGGAAGAGGGAAATGCATTATGTTGTGATATATTTTCCTGTGTATACATTGATGCCTTTACCTTGAACTGTTACTGTTGCACCTATGCTTTCTATGTGACTTGTCGTTGTTGTTTTGTCTTTGTCCTCTATCTTAATGGTTGTTGTGTTATCCATGCCTGCTAGCTGTTTAACTTGTAAATATCATGTTTTTCCTTCTTGTTGTTATATCTACATCCATGTCGTTCCTCATTTATTGCACTTTCGTATAAGGCTTCTACCATATTAGTTATTCATGTCCTCTCTTTGTTAGCTCATGAAATTCATGCTTTCTCTCTTATTTATTATATCTACATCCAAGCCTTCGACCATGCTAGTTAGTGAAATTTGTGTTCTTCTTTCCTAATTGCTGTCATTACTTCTATGCCTTTTACCTAGTTTGTTACCATTGTCCATATGTACTGCCTTGTTCGTTATGGCTATCTGTGTACTTCTCACTTTGTCATTACTGTTACTGGCATTCTTTCATCTGGTTGGTATTGTTATACGCATATTTGGGGAGGATGAGATAAATGCATGAAGGATATTGTCGTGCCATTCGATTTTATATCTTGAGTACATTTCTCACACTAAGAAAATTATGGATTTACTATCATGGTTTGTTGGTTATCGCTCTAAGGAACGGATTGGTCGAGGAATTGAGGAATATATAATAGTGATTTATTCTTGTAACAATTTACTGCTTTGCATATTCGTTTATCGTACTCTTTTCCATTGTGTTGCAGTTTTGTTCTATTGCTAGTCTTCTGCACAGGTTATATCAGTGAGTATCTTTTAACTAAAAAAAGTCTTTCTACTACTTCACCGAGGTTAGTCAAGATGCTTACTGAGTACATGGGGTCGGTTGTACTCATAGTACACTTTTACACCTTTTGTGCAGATCTTGGAGCGGAGCTGCAGTGAATGACGGGGGTTGACACTGAAGATGTTCGTGCCTTCCGGGTGTGGCTACCACTTGTCCCTGGGTAGTTTTAGAATTGAATTCTGTTTATGTACATTTCAAATAGAGGTTGTATTCTTTTCATATCAGTTTTTGCAATAATCTAGTCTTAGTAGCTCATGACTTGTACTACCAGTCCTTGGGATAATGTATGGAATCCAGATATATCATTTGTTGGTTACCTTTACTTTATTAGAATTGTGTTAACTGTTAAGTGGCTGACCTAACGGGTTGGGTTAGGTATCATCACGACTAGTATCAGAGCACTAAGTTCTTAGGTTCTACGAGTCATGAGCAAGTGTCTAATAGAGTATGATGACATCCATACCTATCTTCGAGAGGCTACAAGGCATTTAAGAAAATATCCCTTTCTTCTTTCCTTATCGTGCGGCCTTGTTTTAGCTTCAAACCTACGTTTTTTATTCTTCCTAGTCGTTTATATGTGGTGTTGCGCACTCAGTATTCGCTATGCGTCGACGATCTGTGATGCTGCAGATGGATTATGAAGGGTTATGGATGCTTGATTATTATCTCGATGTGCTGTCTAGTCTCGGGAGTAGATGCAGTGTTAAGTCTTTCAGTCGTTCATTTGTGGTACGAGGCAGACTCTTATATCTGGTTGGTAAGCACTAACTTGGAAAGGCGGGCTAGTGGCCCAGTTGTTCTGATTATGGTGGGTTCATGGTAAGTTGTTGATTTGAGTACAGCCAATGGGTTATCTCCTGCGTGATGAATTTGGATCGTGTGTTTCGTATAAGGTTTCCATTCGGTGGAATAAATATATGTCGAGCCCCGAACACGGGGAGCGCGACCAGCGCTCAACCGAGCGAACTCGGCCGAGCAAGCCTGTTAGATTTTCTACCCAAACTCATCCATGAATAAAGAGGAGACGCACTCCATAAATCAAACACCGAAAAGATTTCATTAACAACTCCCATTTCATTTCCATTAGCAGCTTCATTCATAATTTCCAAAATATTACAAGTTTATAGATATAATGAAAAACATGTTTGCCAAATACCAACATTTCTAGTTTAATTCCCCACATCAAACACCATCCACAACCTGTCTACGGAGCCTTTAAGTATAACAGAAGAGTAGTAGGGAAGTGCCGGCAATAAGACCCCGGCTATACCTCAAAATACAAAGTACAACATCAGATGACATCAGGCCCGGAATAGAGTAGGGCTCACCAAAACCTGCTGAATAGGGAGTAACCACTAACGAGGACCAAATTTGCCTGCTGATGAACCACCTTCATCCATTGAAGATGCAGCGCCCCTGGAGGAAAGGGAAATTAGTACATATGGAATAGTGCTAGTATGTAAAGCTAAATGTCCTCTTTCAAAATAGAATGCCATCAACAATCAATGATATCCAAAAGCCAAGTCAAAACATAGTAATTTTCAAAATACGAAGATAATATTATTTTTTGTTGGGAGATCTTTAGCACTGATATACCACTATTCACAATACCATCGTACTTTTATCATGGTGTCTGATCATGACCCGATCGGCTAGGCCGTCTCATATGAGACATCAACCACAGTTACAATCTTGATCACAATTTCAATTACAATTTCCAGCACAATCACTACCATGTGTGTGGCATGGCGTCCGATCATGACCTGATCGGCTAGGCCATCTCACCACAATGTCGTATGGATCGACATCATCCTTTTCTATCAATCATCTCATCCCAATTAAGGGAAATAATTTTATAACATCAATCTCATCACAAATTACGGGAATAATAACAATTCACTCCTACACCAGCACATGTAGTTTCGGGGTTAGGTTATTTCAACCTACCCTTCCTCGGTAACTATCAATACTCCCTAAAATATTATTTTCGTTTTTGCACAAAAAAGTAACATAGATACAAATGTATTTACCTCATCATCTTTCACATTGTATAAATCATCACTAGTATTTTCAACCAATCACAACAACAATACTTCCTTGGCTCTTTTGGCCATTTACAAGATTCATTATTCATGGCACGGTGGACGCATTTCATAATCCATACTTTCATATCTTTCCTTCCATGGATCATCATCATAAATATCAACGTATATAATATTCCAGAAATCACAACTTTAAGTTCATTAGTAATGAAGGCTTTAAACACAATAGATTTCTTTCCAAGAAATGGAGTAAAATGATTGGCAATCGAAGTGTAAGATAAAATCATAAACAAGTAGCACACCATTTATTCTTGAAATACTTTTCCCCAAAAATTACAATACACAATTTCCACTCACGGATATGTAATAATGCAAAACACATTGAAAGTACTTAGAAAACATAGCATTAGTTAAAACAGCCATATATGGAAACAACTTGAGTACATAAGCTTTTACGCAATTCTATTTTCGATGTCATTTTAAAATGGTTGAATCAACCGCTTATTTCTTTACCTCTCTCACATCATCTAATTTCATTGGAACCACTGGCCACTAGTATAACTTTCATTGTTGGCACGTTGGCCACACTCTATATCCCCAATTCACTTATTTCATTTTTCAAGCCTCTTTATAGATTATTAACAACAGACATTTCCAATCAAGACATTAGGTACACATGTGAGCAATTAAGAGTCTTAAGCATATCGATTTTTTCTCACACAGTTTGGAATACTAGCTTTCACTTGAAACACGACTCAAAGCCATAACATTTTAATACACATATCATTCTTGGACACATTCCCAAAGGATAAATAATGTGATAATTGGAACATATGTTGAATACATACATCTTTCGACAATTTGCTTACTGTGGATAAACGAGTTTATTAGGAACAACTCGAAACATGGGAATTAGGAACTTGAGCTAACCATACATGAAACTTATGGGAACATTATTGAATTCGATTCTAAGGAGTAGTTTAGCCAACATACCTTGCTTTGAGATTTCCCTAAATTACTACAATGTTCCGAAAATCCTTGCAACTTCAATCTATTTTGAGACATAAAAAAATTGAACACAAATTAGGAAGATATTCATAGTCTCAGCTCATTTGAGCATTTTTATAAAACACTAGATGTTCAAATTTGACTACAAGGTTCTCCTATAAGATTTCCTTCGTTCCACAATCCAATCTTTATTTATTTGAACTCAACAATCTTCCCACAAACCTTATTGGTACATACATTTATAAACAATACTCTTACACCCAAGAATCATACTCTCAATCAACCATCTTCTACCCAATTCGAAACTGAAAACTAGGATATGGAACCTTACCTGTTAAACGAAGAACTTGTGAGGTTTCTTGTTGAATTTCAAGGCTTGAGCACGATTTCGATGAACGATTAGCTTAGGAATTTCTCCTCTCCCTCTAGGGCACTTCCTCTCTCTAAAAATATTAGATATTCCCTTCAAAAATGGTCCCTTACGTCTATTTAACGAGATAGGGTCGGGTTATATGCATAGAAAAATGGACCCCCCCGAATTCCGTATCGAGCTACAGACCAGGCTTTGCGAGTTCTATAGCACGGTCTACAAACCTTGCGCCGCGAGCTCTATAGCACGATCTAGCGTGCTATAGAGCTCGCTCCGCGAGCTCTACTGCATGGTCTAGTGCGCTACAGACCTTGCGCCGCGAGCTCTACAGCATGGTCTAGCGTGCTACAGACCTGGCTTGGCGAGGTCGAAACGATTCAACTCCCCAGCATACTTTTCAACCCAAAAAATCTTAAAATGCAATAAATTAGCCTACCTTGGCACAACGGAATCTCAAATTCCTTAGCGTAATTTTTTCGGGGCCTTACATTCTCTCCCACTTAGGATCATTCGTCTTTGAATGAGGAGTAGAGTCCGTCCCCAAACATTTAACATAACTCATTTCTTCTTCCACACATCTTAAACTCCCAAATTTGACTAACTCCCAAATTTTTCAGATATTTTGGCAGAGTATCCTCTGCAATTGGGCCTAACCACCTGTCAGAGAATCACCAAAACCACCCTATCAACACATCCACAACTCAATAGAGCATAATAATGTATATCAATAGCACTAATTTCAACATTACAGGCATTATATTAACAAGAGTGATATCTAGACGTGAACTGTACATATTTAAATCATAACACAAAGAAAGTACCTTTCGATCTACAATCATTTGACTATACACTCAAGTGAGAACATTTTATTTCCTTAACACTTTCGGCCCTCAAGGTGGCCTTCTCGACTCATAGAATTTACCACAACACATTAGCGGAGGCAATCTCAACTCCCAAACTTGTCTAACAAGGATGACAAATAGATACCCCTCATAAGCCAATTATCCATTAACTTCACCTTCTCTATTTTCCACCTGAATGATAGACAAAAGATTTCCAACTACCTTCTTAGACATAAACACATGAAACACCGGATACATGAAGGACAACGATGGGGAAACATCATACTCATAGTTTGGCCTATTTCCTTCAAGATTTCATAAGGCCTAATGTGACTACACATATTTTACCTTTATTAGCAATTCACATAACATCCTCATGGAGAAAATATTGAGAATAACCTGTTCACTTTCTTCAACTCTAAATCTCTACGCCGAACACCCAAACTAAACCTTTGGCGACCAACAACAATTACTCTAAGATGTGCTAGCATGAATATGACCATAAATTTTCCTATCCAATATATTTGATCACGGGATGATGCTTCTTCTTTGACATGTTTGAACCTTCAACCCCCGTAGGTTTACTATTAATAGGAACAGCGAGGTTCGAGATTAGGCTTGGAATTATTCAAGAATCCATCAATGTGCTGAGCAAGGCATTTTAGGAGGTTATATCCTAAGAGACATGAAGGTTACTCTCGATGGCGCTGACATGGTTAATCATTGTGATGACTTCATTGATTCGAAAAATGAGGCATATAGTTTCCTAGTAGGCATTGATAATGTAGGGACCATGTTCATAATTCTAAGATTTAAAAGAAATGAGTCACTTTAGACATGTGACATATGGAAGGCATGATCGGGAGGATAAAGACATTAGCATCAGTTATTCCTGGTAGGTTATGAGTTATGAAAGGGGCAATAACAATTGTTTTATTCCCTGTGTGCCTTGTTCGACAATAGTAAGCCTTAAGGAGAAATAGCCAAGTACGTGACACCAATTGCCTTCTTGAGTGTAACAAAAATTGGTTTAACTCGAGTTAGAATATTCTGGCACCCTGAATGTGATATGGGTTTCAAAATAGATGAAGTTGCATCGTGCTCTTAACAGTAACTAGCACAAGGAATCTATGCCACAAGCCCACGAGGTTGAAAAAGAAGTTGAACACGTGCGAGATTATTATCATTCTGACAGCTTAACCCTTCACAATAGTTGATCCTATATGAGAGGACTAGAGATACGACAAACTTGTCTTTCAAATCAATATGCTCATGATATGTGCTAGAATTTTAACATCCACCTGAGGTTGGGAGGGAAAGGTCGCGGTAAGGCTACTTAACTTTCAACCACACACGAGCCAACCCATGGCTAGGACATCTTAACATTGGGGTGAAATCATGCATTGGTTAGAGAGAATGAACACTTTGCTATGAGCTAGACATGTCTCTGCCATAATAAGTTTCAATCTGCGATACCAGGCCACTTCATCGGCAACTAAAATACTAGGAACAAAGTGATCTACTTACTGAAAAATGATCTAAGTGGATAGGAAAGTCATATTGAGATGGGAAAACAAGAAGATCTACCTATGATGAATTTGTGAAAATCTCAAATTTCGCAAAAACTTTTATGCGGACAAGTGACCCCTTTCAATTGATAGGTACACATATGATAGGTGCTGAGATATGCTCTCATGTTACTAGAAAGTGAAAAGGATTCATGATAATATTTACAAAGGAATAAAGTGATTGTTCAAACCATAGGAGCCACATACACCGGAGCGAAAAGAAGTGGCTCAAGAAGGATCTCAACACTAAGCCGCTATACATTGGATTTGATACCACACAGGTAAACTTTATGATGGTGCATGCATAAGCACAAGTGAGCAGATGTTATCCATTTGAATCAAAAGGTTCTGTAAGAAATCCATCAGGTATAGTCCCTTGTTGAGAATTTAGGAAAGCATGTGGGAAGTATTAACCCTAGAGTTATAACTCAATTTAAGGACATAATTATAGAATTCAATTCCTCAAGAGGTCGTAAATAAGAGAATTGTGATCAAGAGGCTTCACGAATACTGCGTCTCGTTCAAAGAGTAGGTACATGCAATGTTTTGTGATTCAACGTTTTGGTCAAGACCATATTTATGTAGGCCCCTTCAATATGGATGTACATATACAACAACTAAAATAATGCAGTGTTCATAATGAGGTAGCAAGGAGTGACTTACGTGGTGATTTTAGATTGATAGGGCAGTAACTTAATTGATGCCCCTCCACCCCACATTCATAACATACATTGGTACCATAATATACCCCCAAATGACATTGCCTATACTTCTCACAACAAGGATGAGGTCAGTTAAACTAACTCACCCCACTGACCTGATATTTACCCTTTTTGCATAAATCATAAGAATCTCTCTTATCCTTCCTCCAAGCCTTTAAGTCGGAAGTAACAATCTCTGTACCAGTTTGTTGTGTGGGCCTTCGGAATTCCCCAAGCCTACCACCCCTAACAAGCTCCTGAGCATACTCACAACACGACAAAAAATGTTCCCGCCCGCATATCGGGCAGACCGGGCTAGGTGTACCCAACCTAGGGAATTAGTTTTTCTTGTGCCCCCTCTTTCCATAGCCATAACATATTTCAAGAGTGACCCAACATAAACCCAAGTGGTGCTTCTTACAAATCAAACAATCCAGCTTATTGGAGCCGACAATCCTCTTTCGTTTCTTAGGTGCCCTCACCACATGATCTGGTGGCGCAATGACATTAATAGGAACAAGGACACTTCCCCTAGTAACTAGTTCTTTCATTTCCTCCTTGTCGCCTCGAACTCGCGGGTTACTCATCTAGAAAATGAGACATGACGAGGAAATTAACTTCCTATTTTGAGCTTTACCGCACAAATTGGAAAACCAAAGAAGAGTGACATTCCTAAATGCCCATGTAGCCTCCTAATTATAGATGTGGTCGACAATACACCGATAAGAAGGACTCTACTAGACACGGCTCTGAGATATCCTAGGACACATTAAAACCTTAGACTCTGATACCAAGATTGTCACGCCCCGAACTCGGGGAGCGCGACCGGCGCTCTACCGAGTGAACCTGGCCGAGCAAGCCTATTAGATTTCCTTCTACCTAAACTCATCCATGAATAAAAAGTATATGCACTCCATTAATTAAACACAAGAAAGATTTCATTAACAACTCCCATTTTATTTCTATTAGAAACTTCATTCACAATTTTCAAAATATTACAAGTCTATAGATATAATGAAAAACATGTTTGCCAAATACCAACATTTCTAGTTCAATTCCCAACATCAAACACCACCCACAACCTGTCTGCGAAGCTTTACGTTCAATAGAAGAGTAGTATGGAAGTGCCGGCGACAAGGCCTCGGCTATACCTCAAAATAAAAAGTACAACATCAAATGACATCAGGCCCAGAATAGAGTAGGGCTCACCAAAACCTACTGAATAGGGAGTAACTGCTAACGAGGAACAAAGTTGCCTGCTGATGAACCACCTGCATCAATTGAAGATGCAGTGCCCCCGACAAAAGAGACGTTAGAACATGTGGAATAGTACTAATATGTAAAGCTAAATGTCGTCTTTCAAAATAGAGTGCCAATATAAGAATGGGAAAACCACGGAAACCACAATTAACAATCAATGATATCCAAAAGCCAAGTTAAAACATAGTAATTTTCAAAATATAAAGATAATATTATTTTTTGTTGGGAGTTCTTTAGCACCGATATGCCACAGTTCATAATACCACCGTACTTTTAGCACGGAGTATGATCACGACCCGATCGGCTAGGCTGTCTCATCCATGACATCAACCAACATTCACAATCTGGATCACAATTTCAAGCATCGAGTTTTTCTCTCACAGTTTGGCATACTAGCTTTCATTTGAAACATGACTCAAAGCCATAACATTTTATTACACATATAATTCTTGGACACATTCCCGAAGGATAACATAATGTGATAATTGGAACAGATATTTAATACATACATTTTTGACACTTTGTTACTCGGATAATCGAATATATTAGGAACAACTCGGAACATGGGAATTAGGAACTTGAGCCAACAATACTTGAAACTTACAGGAACATTATGGAATTCGATTCTAAGAGAGTAGTTTAGCCAACATACCTCGCTTTGAGCTTTTCTTAAATTACTATAATGTTTCGGATATCCTAGCAACTTCAATCTATTTTGAGACATAACAAAATTGAACACAAATTAGGAAGATATTCATGGTCTCAGTCATTTGAGCATTTTTATCAAACACTAGATGTGCAAATTTGACTACAAGGTTCTCCTACAAGATTTCCTTCGTTCCACAACCCAATATTTACTTATTTGAGCTCAACAATCTTCCCGCAAACCTTATTGGTACATGCATGTATAAATAATACTCTTACACCCAAGAAACATACTCCCAACCTACAATCTTTTACTCAAATTCGAAATTGAAAACTAGGATATGGAACCTTACCTCTTAGATGAAGAACTAGTGAGGTTTCTTGTTGAATTTCAAGGCTTGAGCAAGATTTTAATTAACAATTAGCTTAGGGATTTCTCCTCTCACTCTAGGGCACTTCCTCTCTCTAAAAATATCAGACATTCCCTTAAGAAATGGTCCTTTACGTCTATTTAACGAGATAGGGTCGGGTTATAAGGATAGAAAATTAGAGCCCCCTGAAATCTGGACCGGGCTATAGACCAGGCTTTGGGAGCTCTGTAGAATGGTCTAGCGTGCTACAGACCTTGCGCCACGAGCTTTATGGCACGGTCTAGCGCGCTACAGACCTTGCGGCGCAAGCTCTATTGCACGGTCTAGCGCGCTAAGACCTGGCTTCGCGAGGTTGAAATGATCAACTCCCCAACACACTGTTCAACCCAAAAAGTTTGAAAATGCAATAAATTAGCCTACCTTGGTACCATGGAACCTTAAATGCCTTAGCCAAATTCTTCTGGGGCCTTATAATATATTTTCATTTTAGAGCATTTGGGAAAGTTGTTTGACTATTGTAAGGATGGGTTAGCGCTTGGCAGAGTCTTCGGAGCATTCTATGACTAGTATTACATGAGTTTTTGAAGTATCCAGCTAAATAGCTGTGCAGGATCGGGGCATGCTATGAAGATATGGTACCTTGGATTACCAACGATGTGTTTTATGGCTTCACGCTAAGTGGGGAAGTCTGCTAATGACGATCCGATTGTAGGATCATGCGTTGTATCAGTTTTCGGGCCGAGGGGTTGCTTGGTTGTTTCTTTGAATAATTAGGTGCTGGTGAAGCACGGGTTGCTCGGTGCGTATTAACTGTGTGTTGAAGATCAGAGTAAGGTGAGTGGTTAACGAGAAGGTTCTGACGAGTTCCAGATCATATGTAGCATTTAAGTACTTCCGAATTTGTGTATGGGTAAGGCTTGAGATTGGTATTGAACGGTGATCGGATCTACGGTACTACTATGTCAAGAGTGATTCTACATGGCAATATTGGAGGGATGCAAGAAACGGCTTCGGATTCCCAGAAGGTTCCCTTAGAGTGAGCATATCGAATTGAGTTACTTCCGGGTTCGTACTCTGTATGATTCGATTGAGTTAGAGGCAATCAGTTCTGACGACTCGATCATGTGTTAATGAGTTCCGAAGAATTTACCATGGTTATGGCCATGAGCGGAGCTGATGTTTTGCTATAGGTATAGAAGCTATATTGCGTGTGGTGATGTTCTCCTAGATTAAGTTAAATGCAAGGCTCGCGGTCGATGAGATGTTCAATTTGCTTGTGGTTCAAAGTTGATTATGAGATTTTTGTATTTTCACAAGTTAGCATATTAGTGGCGGTGCATTGGTGGGGTTGAAAGCTGCGAGCTCAAGATTGCAATTAAGTTTTAAAGGGAAGGATATGAGTTCTTGAAGACACGGACGATTCTAGATGCTTAGAGGATGAGGGCACTATTTGATATTACTGGATATGAGAGTGCATGTTGGCAGATGCGTTGTGTTTTGACTTATGGGTGTTTTCTGTAAAATGATGGAGTGTGAGTGACGCATCGGCCGTTTGAGTAGCGACGCTGAGATTGGATATGAAGATTCTAGTATTCTTGAGGTTCCAGACTGGATGTTCTCGTGGGCAGACTATTCCTTGATTGCGAATTATGAAGAAATGTTAAGGATTGAATGACTGATGGTAGGTGTTATGGAAAGGTTGCGATGGATTTTTGAAGGTTAATTACCTATTTCGAGATGATCGAAATTTGGTTTGGGGATTATTTTTGAGCTTAATGAGAATGTGTATTCTGTATCGGATCGGATTTGCTTGCTCTTGCGCAGCTGTTACCACATGTATATCATCGAGCGGAATGGATGTTATTCGCGCTGTGGTCTATGTTATGTGTTTCTCTCTTATGCTATGATGGATGGTGAAGGTTACCTGATTGTTCGAACGCATATTGTAAATCCGTTTAGGCCTTATGGCGTTACTGGTGGGGTGGCCCTCGTGATGTTGACTTTCTTATTGCACCATAGTTTTACTTGTCTTTCTCAGCATTATTTGTGCCTAATCATCTTCCCACAGTTATATTTTATGCACTTTATCGTGCTTGATGTTGACGCACATGTGATCAGTGGGCCCTAGTATTATGGCTTGATGGGTAGCCTATTTGGATTGATATGATGGGTCGGGTTGTGCTTCGCAACGGTACTGTGATGAGATGTAACTTCTTATGCTTATTTCGTGTATTTTGCTTTCACCGTGTTGAAAATACTTCATATGAAAATGTTAAAATTGCCCTGCCTGCTTATGCGTAGTAGTCTTCTTATTTAACTTTCTCACCGTTATCTATCATGTCTGAATTATTACTTGTTTGGTGTACGGAACCGCGTCGTGTAGGGCTCCATATAGTTTTTGGTGAGATTGTCGGTTGGGCTACTTGTATTGGCTGAGATGAGGTTTCTAGACCTGAGATTTGTACTACAGTATTGGGGTAAGGAATGTTTGGAAGAATGATACTATATTTCTACTATGGATTTGGGCAATGGCCCTGGTTGGATGAGTGAGCTTCTTGGCTTATTGATCAGATGAGTGGTTAATAGATTCTGTGTGTTTCTTTCATCATCGGCAGTGTATGAAGGTTTTGAACGAGGTTTTATTTGATATAAGGTTTACTACCGGTACTGAATTTGTTTTTGGGCAACCATGGTGGTCAGCAGTTACTGCTGTGAGTATCTGAGTGATAGGGTATATCATGTGATTACATCTTTGGTTATGGTTATGACTTAATACAACTTGTTCAGACTTATACAGTGTGTAGATGTGAGATCTCGACCTTGTAAGGAATTTCGGATGTTGGAAATTTGAGTTCTAAGGCATATGAGCTAAGGTTGAATTAAGGATCTTCAGTTATGTTATGTTGTCAGAATTATATGGGTTGGGGTGACGTGGGATCAGCCCCGGGTATGTGCACGTAAAGGTTACACCGCAATTTGATGGGCTTGGAACGACTCTAGGCATGTTCGCGGATGAACGTATTTTTAAATGGGGTAATATGTAACGACCCGACCGGTTGTTTTGAGCATTTGCATTCCGTTTAACTGTTTGAGGTCTTGAATAGTTTCATATGACGTATTATGACTTGTTTGAATCGTTGGTTTTGCTTTTCAGATGATTCGAGATCGATTCGGAAGAGTTGAGTTGGAAGCCTTGAGTTGGAAGAGTTGACCGAGTTTGACTTTTTGCATATTTGACCCCAGATCAGAGTTTTGATGGTTCCGTTAGGTCCAGGTGGTGATTTGGACTTGGGCGTATGTCCGGATTTGCATTTGGATAATTCTAGGAGGTTTCGGCATGAGTTGACAAAAGTTTGAAATTTGAAGGTTTGGAATGTTCATAAGTTTGACCGAGAGTTGACTTTGACGATGCCGGATTCGTATTGTGGTTCTGAGGATTGGAATAGCTTAGTTATATCATTTGGAACTTGTGTGCAGAATTTGAGTCCATCCCGAGTTGAAGATATAGTTCGGCATGACTTTTGGAAGTTGGAAGTTCAAAAGTTTATTAAGTTCGATTCGAGGTGTGGTTCGTAGTTTTGATATTGTTATGTGTGATTTGAGGTCTCGAGTAAGTCCGTGTTATGTTATAAGGCAGTGTGCTTCATCGCGTTTGCGAGGTTGTTTCCGCGAACGCGTAGAGTAAAGTGTGGCAGTGTGAGTTTGTGCTTCGCGAATGCGAGGCTGCTACCGCATTCGCGAAGGGTGTTGCTGGAGCAGTGATATAAAGTACTCTATTTCGAAGGTTTCGGACATGTGAGCATGTTTTGAGCTATGCAGCTCGGATTTGGACGATTTTGGAGGTGATTTTCATCACATGGATTGAGGTAAGTGTCTTCTACCCGGTTTTGATTATATTCCGTGATTCCATCTTAAATTTTGGCATTTGATTCATGATTTCAAAAGGAGAAATTTAGGGGTTTTTTCTTAACTTTCCTAAAGTGAAATATTCAGTTTTGAACATCAGTTCGGAGTCAGA
This sequence comes from Nicotiana obtusifolia, assembly GCA_002018475.1. Taxonomy (NCBI): domain Eukaryota; kingdom Viridiplantae; phylum Streptophyta; class Magnoliopsida; order Solanales; family Solanaceae; genus Nicotiana; species Nicotiana obtusifolia. The sequence goes on from MCJB01000001.1 coordinate 399,835, forward strand.
ATTGAGTGAAATCAGTATGGTTGGACTCGTAAATGAAGGGGTTGTCGGATTTTGTGAGTTTTGTCAGTTTCTGAGGTGCGGACATGGGTTTGACTTTTTTGTTAACCTTGAGTAAATGCGTAAACATTAGACCTTTATCGATTGAGTTTGTTTCTTATGGCATTATTTGATGATTTTGAGTTGCTTTTGGCTAGTTTTGAGCCGTTCGGAGGATGATTGCGCTCAAACTGTATCAATTTGCCTTGTTTGAGGTAAGTGTCTTGGCTAACTTTATTGGGGGAATTTTTCCTACTAATTGCTATTGTTTGCTACATGCGGGGGTGATGCATATATGAGGTGACGAGCATGTATGCATGTGCCAAGGTTAGTCATGCTCGGGGATAAATTATCGATTAATTGTGCCTTGTAGAAATTATGTGACCTTCTTGTTTCATGTCTTACTTGACTTCTAGATTACGAAGAATATGAAATTAAATGCTAGAAACCAAGATTTAGCTTTTTATTACTTGATTAAAAATTTGATGGATTTTTGTGAAACTATTGATGTGTTTAATTGGTCACCACTATGCTTAATCACCAATACGTCGCTACGACTATTATTTTTGAAATATTGGATTCTATACTTGAGTTGAAGATCATTTTGAGACTTGTTGAAATATTTGAACAATAAAGTAATTGAGGTTTATTGAATTGTTATTGGCTTGAAAGATGTGATTGATGTTCATTTGGAATATTCGTTTAAACACTCTCCCTGATGTTATTTATGCTTCCTACCTTGCTTGTATTGATATACATATGTTTGGTGAGGAAGAGTGTTAAGCACGAAGGTGATGTCGTGTCATTGCATATACATTATCATGTAAGGAAGAGTATAAAGCACGAAGGGTGATGCCGTGTCATTTTATTTACATTATCATGTGAGAATGAAAGTGCAAGAATGACAGGGTGATACCGTGTCGTTTAATTTATATTATCGTGATCTCATTTACAATATCATGTAAAGGAGGAGAGTAAAAGCACGAAGGGTGATGCCGTGCCATTTCATTTATATTATCATGTTTTTATATTATCATGCGTTCATGGCACGAAGGGTGTTTCCGTGCAGGCGAGGAAGATGGAAGTGCATTATGTTGTGATATCTTTTCCTTGTGTATACATTGATGCCTTTACCTTGAACTATTACTGTTGCACCTATGCTTTCTATGTTACTTATCGTTGTTGTTCTGTCTTTGTCCTATATCTTAATTGTTGTTGTGTTATCCATGCCTACTAGCTGTTTAACTTGCAAATATCATGTTTTTCTTTCTTGTTGTTATATCTACATCAATGTCGTTCCTCATTTATTGCACTTTTTTATACGCCTTCTACCATATTAGTTATTCATGCATTCTATTTGTTAGCTCATGAAGTTCATGCTTTCTCTCTTATTTGATATATCTACATCCAGGCCTTCTACCATGCTAGTTAGTGAATTTGTGTTCTTCTTTCCTAATTGTTGTCGTTACTTCCATGCCTTTTACCTAGTCTTTTACCATTGTCCATACGTACTGCCTTGTTCGTTATAGCTACTTGTTTACTTCCCACTTTGTCATTACTGTTACTAGCATTCTTTCATCTGGTTGGTATTGTTATACGCATATTTGGGGAGGATGAGATAAATTCACGAAGGTTGTTTCCGTTCCATTCGATTTGATATCTTGAGTACATTTCTCACACTATGAAAGTTATGGATTTACTATCATGGTTTGTTAGTTATCGTTCTAGGGAAAGGATTGGTCGAGGTATTGAGGAATATTTAATCGTGATTTCTTCTAGTAACCATTTACTGCTTCTCATATTCGTTTATCATAATCTTTTCCGTTGTGTTGTAGTTTTGTTCTATTGCTAGTCTTCTGCACAGGTTATATCAGTAAGTATCTTTTAACTAAAAGAAAGCCTCGTCACTACTTCACCGAGGTTAGTCAAGATACTTACTGAGTACATGTGGTCGGTTGAACTCATACTACATTTCTGCACCTTGCGTGCAGATCTTGGAGCGGAGCTGCGGTGGATGACGGGGGTTAGCACTGAAGATGTTTTTCCCTTTTGAGTGTGGCTACCACTTGACCCTGGGTATTTTTAGAATATAATTTTGTTTATGTACATTTCAAATAGAGGTTGTATTCATTTCATATCAGTTTTTTCAATAATCTAGTCTTAGTAGCTCATGACTTGTACTACTAGTCCTTGGGATAATGTATGGAATCTGGATATATCATTGTTGGTCACCTTTACGTTCTTAGAGTTGTGTTAACTGTTATGTTGTTGACCTAACCGGTTGGGTTAGGTGCCATCACGACTAGGGAATTTTGGGTCGTGACATACAGGGTGCTAGGGTTTTCTCAAAGAGTGATTTGCGGTCGGGTTATCATCAACTAAACATTCAGGATCTAGATATTCCGAAGATTGCTTTCAGGACTCGGTATAGTCACTACAAGTTCCTTATGATGTCATTCGGCTGATCAATTCCCCAACAACATTCGTGCACTAAATGATTAGTGTATTCCTGGCCTATCTTAATTCATTCGTCATTGTGTTTATTGATGACATTTTGGTGTACTCACGGAGCCCGGAGGATCATGAGCAGCACTTGAGGATCGTGCCCCAGACCTTGTGGGAAAAGAAGTTGCATGCAAAATTTTCAAAGTGTGAAATTCTGGCTTGATCCGGTGGCGTTTTTGGGTCATGTGGTGTTGAGTGAGGGGATCACAGTAGATTCGAAGAAGATAGAAGCGGTTTAGAGAGTGCCCAGACCGTCTTCAGCTACTGAGATCTGAGTTTTCTTGGTATGGCAGGGTATTACTATTGTTTCGTAGAGGGTTTCTCCTCTATTGCTGCACCTATGACCAGATTGACCTAGAAGGGTGCTCCGTTCAGATGGACCAAGGAGCGTGAGGAGAGCTTTCAAAAGCTCAAGACTACTTTGACTACAACCCCAATATTGGTGTTGCCTACGTGTTCGGGGTCTTACACTGTGTGGTGTGATGCGTCACTTGTTGGCCTCGGCGTAGTGTTGATGCAAGACATTAGGGTGATTGCCTACGTCCAGACAGCTGAAGGTTCATGAGAAGAATTATCCTGTCCATGACCTGGAATTAGCAGCTATTATTCATGCCTAGAAGGATTGGTGGTACTATTTGTACGGTGTCCCTTGTGAGGTCTATACCGACCACCGGAGCCTACAACACTTCTTAACTTGCAGCAACGGAGATGGTTAGAGATGCTTAAGGACTATGATATCACTATTCTATATCATCCTAGGAAGGCCAATGTGGTGGCCGATGCCTTGAGTCGAAAGGCGGAGAGCTTGGGCAGTTTAGCATATCTATCGGCAGCGGAGAGGCCATTAGCATTGGATGTTCATGCCTTGGCCAACCAGTTTGTTACATTGGATGTTTCGGAGCTGAGTCAAGTTCTGGCCTCCGTGGTTTCTCGGTCATCTCTATATGATCGTATCAGAGAGCGTCAGTATGATGTCCCCCATTTGCTTGTCCTCAAGGACACGGTTCAGCACAGTGATGCCAAGGAGATTACTATTGGGGATGACAGTGTGTTATGGATGCATGGCCAGCTGTGTGTGCCCAATGTTTATGGTTTGTGTGAGTTGATTCTTCAAGAGGCCCACAGTTCGCGGTAGTCAATTCATCCGGGTGCCGCTAAGATGTATCAAGACTTAAGGCAGCACTATTGGTGGAGAAGGATGAAGCTTAGTGCCTAAATTGTCAGCAGGTGAAGAACGAGCACTAGAGGCAAGATGGGTTGCTTTAGAGGCTTGAGATTCTCGAGTGGAAATGAGAGCAAGTTACCATGGATTTCCTTGTTGGGCTCCATATACTCAGAAGAGATTTGACGCAGTATGGGTGATTGTGGATAGGTTGGCCAAGTCGGCTCATTTCACTCCGGTGGTGACTACTTATTCTTCAGAACAGCTGGCTCAGGTCTTTTTTCGCCATATTATTCGACTTCATGGCGTGCTGGTATCCGTAATCTTTGATCGGGGTACGTACTTTACATCGTGATTCTAGAGGGCCATACATCGTGAGTTGGGCACACGGGTTGAGCTGAGTATAGTATTCCACCATCAGACGGACGGACAGTCCGAGCGCACTATTCAGATATTGGAGGATATGCTTTGCGTCTGTGTTATGGAGTTCGGGGGTTCTTGGGATCAGTTCTTTGCTTCTTGCGTAGTTTGCCTACAACATCAGCTACCAATCGAGTATTCCAATGGCTCTGTATGAGGCCTTGTATGGGAGGCGGTGTCGGTCTCTAGTGGATTGGTTTGAGACGGAGAGATAAGGCTAATGGGTACTGACTTGGTTCAGGAAGCTTTGGAAAAGGTTAAGTTGATTCAGGATCGGCTTCATACAGCCAATCTAGACAGAAGAGTTATGCGGATCAAAAGGTTCGCGATGTTAAATTCATGGTTGGTGAGCGGGTCTTGCTTCAGGTTTCGCCATAAAAGGTGTTATGAAGTTCGGGAAAAAAAGGCAAGTTGAGCCCTAGGTATATCAGAGCTTTTGAAATTCTTGAGAGGATTGGTGAGGTCGCCTACAAGCATATGTTGCCACCTATTCTAGCTGCACTTCATCCGTTATTTCATGTTTCTATGCTCTGGAAGTATCACGGTGATCCGTCCAATGGGTTGGATTTTAGTTCAGTCTAGTCAGACTAGGATTTTCCTTATGTTAAGGAGCCAGTGGCCATATTGGACATGCAGGTCCGAAAGTTGAGGTCCAAGAGCATTGCGTCAGTGAAGGTTCAATGGAGGGGTCATCCAGTCAAGGAGGCAACTTGGGAGACCGATCATGATATGCATAGCAGTTATTCGAGGACTAACATTTGTTTTAAGAGCGAGTGGATGTAACGACCCGGCCGGTTGTTTTGAGTATTTTAGCTCTGTTCCCCTATTTATTGCCTCCTCTATGTTATATTGTGGTTATGTGATTTACCAGGGTGTTTGGTTTTGGTCTCAGGTGAGTTTCACAATGAAATGGGACACATAGTTCCTAAGTTCGAGTCTTAAGTTGAAAAAATTGACCGGAGTTTTACTTTTGTGTAGACAGTTCTCTAATGGAGTTCTGACTATTCCAATAGCTCTGTATAGTGATTTTGGACTTAGGAGTGTGTCCGGATGTTGATTTGGAGGTTCGTAGGTCGTTTCGGCTTGAATTGGTGGAAGTTAGAAAGATGAATATTTGGAAGCTTGAGAAGTTTGACCAAGAGTTGACTTTATTGATATCGGGGTCGCATTTTCGATTCCGGAAATTAGAATAGGTCCATCATGTCATTTATGACTTGTGCACAAAATTTGAGATCAATCGGAGTTGCTTTGGTATGGTTCGGCATTAGTTTTGGAAGTCAGATGTTCATAGTTTCAATAGGCTTGAATTTGGATGCGATTTGCTGAATTGATGTTGTTTGATATAATTTTTGGCCTCAAGTAGGTCCATTATGTGTTTTGAAACTTTTTGGTATATTCGGACAGGGTCCCTGGGGGTTGCGAGGGGGGGGGGTTGAATCAGATTGAAATAGGATCATTTTGGACTTAGTTGTTTTGCTGAAGCTTCAGTTCTTCTAGTGTCATCGCACCTGCGGTGGGAGTGGCCATAGGTGCAGACTCGTTGGTGCGAATGAAGTAGCAAAAAGAAGCAGAAAGGACCAGTCCAGGCCTAAGTCGCAGGTGCGGACACCTAGGCGCAGATGCGTATCCGCAAGCACGACGATTTCTTCGCAGAAGCGAAACTATGAAGGACTTGTGAGGAACCGCAAGTGCGGTCGAAATTCAGCAGAAGCGGGCTGGCAGAAGCGAGCAATTGTCCGCAGAAGAGGAGGGAGCTAGGCCAAGTGAGGATCGAACATGCGATGGAAATTCCGCAGGTGCGGAGCAGCAGTTGCGGCTGAGAGCTCGCATGTGTGAAATCGCTGGGCAGAAAAAGGTCTGTTCGATCGTTTAATTCCATTCTTCATTTTTTGACCTAGAGAGCTCTGTTGGTGGCGAATATTAGAGGGATTTTCAAGGAAATCATCGGGGTAAGTGATTCTAACTCGGATTTGGCTATTATACTTGAATCCATCGTTATCTTTGTCATTTAATTAGTGAAATTTTGGGGGGAAATTGTGAAACTTCACAGAAAAAATTTTGGGGATTTGATAGGCAATTTGAAGTCAAATTTGAGTAATTTTTGTATGGTTGGACTCATTATCGAATAGGTGTTTTGATTTTGTGAGTTTGGTCAGGTTCCGAGACGCGGGCCTGGGTTTAACTTTTTGAGTTGACATTTAGTTTTCTTTAAAAATTGCAACTTTATTGTTCGGTACATTTTCCTATAGTTTGTATTTATGGTTCAAAGTTATTTTGGCTAGATTCGAGCAGTTCGGAGTTGAATAATCGTGGGAAAGGCTTACTAGTAGATTGAATTAGCGTGTTTTGAGGTAGTGTCTTGCCTAACTTTGTGTGGGGGAATCACCCCTTAGGATTGTTGTTGTTTTGTGTTAATTGTGGTATGTGGAAACCGTGTATGCAAGGTAACGAGTGTATACACGGGCAAAATGTGGTAATTGACCAGATTTAGCTATGTAGATTCCTTTCTTGCCTTTATTGAGTTGCCATACCTTGTTATATTCATCAGCATTAGTCTATCTTCACATGTTTTACTAGACATTGTTAATACTTGTCTTATCTCTTACTTTCTAATTGCCTTTACATGCTTAATTGAAGTTATTGTTCTCTCAATTCTTTATTCATTATTTAACCGTTGAGTTCCTTTACTTGAAGTTATTATTTCTTGGAATATTTTATTGTTGAATTTTGGTGTTGAAGTTATAAACACTTGAAGTTATTATTTCTTGGAATATTTTATTGTTGAATTTTGGTGTTGAAGTTATAAACACTTGAAGTTATTATTTCTTGGAATATTCTTGGCATACTTATTACGTGTTTCTTCCGTGATACCTTAATTGCCTTAGTCTCAGTGTAGCTATACTTGTTATAACTCTTCCTTCTATCATTTCCTTCTTTTCATTATCGGTGTCTTGACCCGACCTCGTCACTACTCTACCGAGGTTAGGCTTGATATTTACTGGGTACCGTTCTGGTGTACTCGTGCTTCATTTTTGCACATCTTTTGTGCAAATCTAGGTACTTCATACCAGCCTAGGCGCCAGCGAGTCGAGCTTGGACCGGAGACTTCAAGGTATACCTACCGGCGTCCGCAGGCCTCGGAGTCACCCTCTATCTAGTTTATATCATTCTTCATTTTATTAGATACTGTTGTATAGGGATGTTCAATATACTCATGTAGAGCTTGTGACTTGGTATCACTGGATTTTGGGAGTTATGTTTAGTTGAGTTGCAAAGTCTTTTTGTGATAGCTGTTGGTTAAATTGAAAGCTTCGTTACTATATCAATTGAATTTTGCATGTATGCTAGCTTACCTAGTCTTAGAGACTAGGTGCCATCACGACATCCTACGGAGGGAAACTAGGGTCGTGACATCTTCGCCTTCACGAAGTACATTTTTTTGGGGCCTCGCCAATTTTCCTTCGGGATCGCGAGGCCTCTTCCGCAATCGCGAAGAAGGGTTGCTGGGTAGTGGACTTTAACAAAAATGGGACTTTGGCCTATTTTGTTCATTTCTCTCATCTTGTGGCCGACTTTGGAGCTTTTTAGAGAGGGATTTTCACCTAGCATCTTGAGGTAAGGGTATTCTACACAATGTGAGTTTAATACATAGATTATGGATAGATTTTAATATGAAGTTGTAGAAATTTTAGTATTTTGTTGAAAAACCTAGGTTTTGATAAAAATGGAATTAGACCACGAAAATAGTTATGGAGTTGAGTAGAAATTATATATTTGGTGTTCGTGAGGTTATGGTAGCAATTATTTGTAAATATTTTTGGAATCCGGGCATGTGGGCTCAGTGGTGAATTTTAGGAATCTTCCAAACCGGGTAGGGTAATTACTCTAATAGTTAAATTATGAGCTTTAGAGCAAATGTTGATTAGTTCGTATAACTTTTGGCTAGTTTGGGATTGCTCGGCACCGACGTGAGGCTTTTAGTGTGATTTGTCGACCAAGAAGTGGATTTGGTGACAAGGTAAGTCTCTTGCCTAACCTTGCAAGAGGGAATTAACCCCAAAGGTGATTAAATTATTATTTGATACTAATTGTGGGTTCTACGTACAGACAAAGTGACGAGAGACCGTACGTAGCTAAAATGCATGTTATTTCCGGGTAAACATAGGACTTTATTATGAAATTACTTTCACTATATGAACTCAACTTTCTAGTTTAATTGCTTGTATTAATAAGTAAAATTTGGTTAAGATTATGTTAAACTGAGTGTCATTACTTAGGGATTTGGCGGCATGTTTAGTTATTGATAGAAATTTATATTCTTTTATGGGCTTACCTTAGAGTTGTAAACACTTGATTCGTAGTCTGAAGAGTTTCCCTTTTCCTGTCGATCGGGCCGAATGCCTCGGCTATTTATATATAACGTGATGCATCCATTGATTGGGCCGTACGACTTCGGTAGTGTATGTACACGATTGTATGGATGGAGCCGTACAACCTCGGTATAACTCGTGCGTGTTTTTGCTAGGAGTCCAATTATATACGATATATCCTTCACGACTTGAGAAAATTGTAATTACGTATTGGCCCTTACATGTCGAGATTAGCATGTGATATTTGGGGACTTTTTAATTTGTTATTTTGTTAAAGAATCATTTAATTATTGCCTCTTATTTCACTATTGATGTTTTATTTCATGCCTATTTATAATTCTTGCACATTATGTATATTTACCACTAGTAAGTGTCGATGCCGACCCTTCGTCACTACTTCTTCGAGGTTAGACTAGATAGTTACTGGGTACATGTTATTACGTACTCACACTACACTTCTGCACAAAATTGTGCAGGTTCTGAGGCACGTACATTTGGTGTTCGTCCATGCGTGCATCCGCATTATCCGGAGGCCTAGCAGTGAGCTGCTTCTCATGCTCCGTTCGGCAGCACCCGGAGCCTTCTCTTGTTATGTTTATCATTTCTGTCTATTATGTTTCAGATAGTAGTTTTAGGGAGTTTTGTATATTCTACTAGATGCTCGTGCACATGCAACACTGAGTTTTTAGGAAATTCTAGTAGATACTCATGGATTTTGATTATTAAATTCACTTCTTTACTCTATGTTTAGGTTATGCCTTACATTACCACGATCACTTACTATTTGTTTCTTTATTAAATAAAAACCAATGACTTTGAAAATATTAAAATGAGCAATTAAATGTATAGTTCACCGTTGACTTGCCTAGTGATGACGTTGGACGATATTATGGCCTATAGTGAGAATTGGGTCGTGACAACATCTACAAATTATATTTACCATTCTATATGTTTTACCATTTTATGGTCGATTTGAGTGTTAATTTAATATGTTAAACCAATTTTACTTAGTGTATTTTGGGTTAGTTCTTTTTAAATTTATTTAGGCCTTATTTAATAGCTAAATCGATAATTTCATAGTATACCATGAGTTAATTATCTTTTGAGGTTAATTTACAACTCATCCTAATATTTGTCTTAATTGACTCATTAAATAATTTTTGTTACATATACTTGTAATTCGCTTACATTTTCTATCGATCATTAATTAACTAACTTATACATAACTAGGTATCACCTATAATTAAATCACCGACCTTATTCTATTGCATAATTTTAGAGGTTAATATTAACTTATATATATTCAATTACCCTTTAACCCATCTAGTATTATTAATAATACATATAACCATTATTTAAGTAGCGTATACTTAGCTAAATATTTTTTAATTAAATCACCAACCTTACTCTATTATATAATTATAGAGTTAATATTAACTTATATTATTCAATTACTTTAATTGAATAATATGCATATTAAATGGCACATATTGCCTTCCAAGAACAATATTTTATTAGGAAAGAATATCGTTGGGAATCAAATTTTGTAGAGCTTAACTTTCAAAAAATAAAGTTTTGGTAGAGCTCAACTTGAAAATACTCACCAAATTAGGTTTGAAATCAAAGATCTACTCGTCGGTGAAGCGGACACTTTATTTTATTACTTAAAATTTTACTATTGCTTTTAGTGTTTTTTTAATTATATATAGTAAAATATTAATAAATAATGAGTAATTGAAAAATGTCACATGGAGGGTTAGATGAAGTAGAGAGAGAGAGTGATAGTGATAAGTGGGGTTTAGCTACATTTTGGCTAACATGTTCCATCAGTTTCAATTTATATGAACTTACTTTTTTTTTTTAATTCATACTAAAAAGAATGATCACTTTCCATATTTAGAACAATTTATATTTATACAGTGATTTATAGCCAAACAAAATATATGTGTTTCAATTTATACCACAAGTTCAAAAGTCTTCTCTCTTTTCTTTAACTCCGTATCCAGTCAAATAGATTCAGATAACTTTTTAGTTTAAAATGTATATTTGACTATTTTACTCTACAAAGGGTATTAATGGTATGAACAATGCATTCCTAACATTCTTGACACCAAGACGCATCTTTATCGGTCCGTCCAAAAGTTACTTGGGTTAAGATGAGTTGGGCCAAATAGGCTAAAATTTGACTCATAGCCCAACCCACCCAACTCTTATCAAGCTTTAATTAATGTGTTTTATTTTTTGTATATTGTTTAGTTATCATATAAGACTTTTTTTTTTGTTATGATAATATAAAACATACTTCCTCTGTTTCAATTTATGTGAATCTATTTTCTTTTTAGTCAATGCCAAAAAGAATGACCCTTTCCTTATTTGGAAACAATTTACCTTTATGCAATGATTTATAACCATAGAAAATATATGCGCCTCATTTTATACCACAAGTTCAAAAGTCTTCTCTCTTTTCTTAAACTCCGTGCTCAGTCAAATGAGTTCATATAAATTAAAACGGAGAGAGTATTAAACAAAAAAAATTATCTTAAAGATATTTTAGTAAAGTTACTAATGGATCAATTTGAGCTAAAAATCAATTCAACTTTAAATAGACTGACATGAATTGTATCAAGATGAGTTGCATTTAATAAATACGCTAGTTAATAATCGGCCGATTTTGGGCTCAAATTGCCTCCCTAGTAGATATCAAGTCAATGGTAGGAAGTATTGCATCCATTATACATTTGTGATTATGAGTGTAAATTTAATTAGTTTGTACTGAATTTAATACACTATTTATTTTTTAATTTTAATGTTTTTCTGTCAGTCAACTGCTTGAACTTTGACCGCGATAATTGCATTCTACTTTTAGCGTCATTCAGCAAAAGGAATATTCAGTCTATTATATTTTGGGAAAATAACTCCTCTATTCCCTAAAGTCGTCTTGTTATTTTATGTCTACCTCTAATTTCTAATTTGACAGGTTGTTTTTTAATCGTATCTCAAGCTTTTGAATTGTAGGAGAAAAGATTCGTAGCACGAAAAGTATAAATTAGTCCAAGAACGTGAAAGCTACTGCGGAGATTGTGAATTGGATTTTCACGTGATGGATTAGTGGATTGATTTAACATGTTTGAGGTAAGTATCTTGTTTAATCTTGTGTGGCGGAACTACTTCTTGAGATTTGGGTTGTTTTACTATTTGCATTAAGTGGAATATGTGTACACGAGGTGAGAGTGTGTACACGGTCTTATATGTGATATTTGAATGGTTTAGACTCTTAGATTACTTATAAGTACTTAATGAGATATTATTATTTATTCTATCTTTTGTTGTCAATTTTATTCTTGCATGCGTTATTTGAAATTGTTATTACATGTACTAGGTTCCACTGTCAAAGTTGCTCTTATATGCATTTATTGTAGTTGTTGTTACATGCTATCCTTCCCATTGTGAGTTATTCTCATGCATTTAGTTGTAATCGTTATTTCATATTATCTCTTTCATTCTTAAGCTTATGCTACGTACTTGAATTGGAAGTTACCACTTCGCAGGAATACCTTCATTGTTAAGATTATTGATGTTGTAGTTGTGAAAGTTGAAGTGTTGATTAGTGGAACATCCTTTCCTTGTTGAATTATTTCTCATTCATTTTGTTGTTATTGAGATTCTGTACACGTTGTGGTTGAGCTGTCGGCTATGTGTTCTCATAACATTGTTATCGTTGATTTGGTAATATTGTGGCACATGTGCACATGTGGTGCAAGTTGATTATTGTGCTGTGATATTGATACACATGTGGTGGTACAAGGTGGGATATTGAAACACATGATGTGAGATAAGGTAGAATTTATATGGGTGTTGCTAATAAGAAAATTAGTTGAAGCCACACAATGTAAGGGGGCTAAAACCCGTGTAACTATTTTGGGAAAAATATTTTCAAAATAAATGCAAGGCTCACACGGTGATATAAGGAAGAGTGTGATTGTAAATTGTGTGTAAATTGCGAAGTGTGAATATGATGCGTGGTATCTCGGTTGTGATTCTTGTTGTACATTCTATGTTGAAAGAGCTTGTTGATGGAAAGATTATTATTATTTTTTCATTTGCTTTACTTGTATTCAACTGTATATGATTTCTTGTTGTTAATATGCTCATTCTTGTTGTCCTTTATTGCTTTAATATCCGTTATTAGCCTTACATCATTATACTGCTTGTTATCATTTATTTCTTTGCTTTACGATACTAGATTATATTATATTTTGTTCAGGTTTCATTTGGGTAGTAGGTGTCTTGAACTGACCTCATCACTTCTCTACCGAGGTTATGCTTTATACTTACTGGGTACAGTTGTGGTGTACTCATGCTATGCTTCTGTATATTTTTATGTAGATCCAGGTACCTCTGCTTGTGTGGAACGCCAGTGATTGACCAGATATTTTGTAGATCTTCAAGGTATACATGCTTGACGCTCGCAGGCCTCGGGGTCACCTTTTGCGCTGTCTTTTTTACTGTTTATTTCACATCAAAAAGTATTGTATTTTGTGCTTTTTAGTGTGCTTCTTAGAGCTTATGACTCAGTTTCACCGGTTTTGGAGAATTTTTGTGATTGTTATTTGGTATTGATATTTTCATGAGATTTATCAATTTAATTTAATATTTCTAGTCGTTGTTTAATTTAAATTTTCTTATGTGTTAGTCTTACCTAGTCTTAGAGACTAGTTGCCATACCGACATCCTAAGGTGAAAATTTGGGATCGTGACAAGTTGGTACAGAGCTCTAGGTTCATAGGTGTTACGAGTCATAAGCAAGTTTAGTAGAGTCTTGTGGACTTGTACGGAGACGTCCGCACTTATCTTGAGAGGCTACAGAACTATTAAGAAAATTCGACTTCTTTGATTACTTATCGTCTTTGTCTTTCTAATATCTCATAGATGGTGAGGGCACGCACTGCTAGATCAGATGATCAGACACCCGCGCTCCCTACTAGAGCCACGAGAGGCCGAGGTAGAGGTCGAGGTGGAGCATGTGCTGCAACAAGAGCATATGCTCGAGCGGCGAGGGAGGAGCCACCAGCAGCTGCGATCGGGGGATAGGCACTAGAGTCGCCTGTAGTTCTGGAGAGTCTGCAATGCAGCTCGCATGTGGTCCGCATGCTCGGCTTCCGATCGTGAATATATCAGAATGTCATCAATAAACACAATCACAAATTTATCTAGGAATGGTTTGAATACCTGATTCATAAGATCCATAAAGGCTGCCGGGGCATTTGTAAGCCCGAAAGACATGACGAGGAATTCAAAATGGCCATACCTCGTCCTAAATGCTGTTTTTGGGATATCAATATCCCTGACTCGTAGCTGATGATAACCGGACCGCAAGTCGATCTTCGAAAAGCATTTGGCACCTTGTAACTGGTCAAACAAGTCATCAATTCGTGGAAGAGGATACTTATTCTTGATAGTGACTTTATTTAGTTGCCTGTAGTCAATACACATCCGCAAGGAGCCATCTTTCTTTCGAACAAAGAGCACCGGAGCACCCCATGGTGATGTACTTGGCCTAATAAAGCCTTTATTAAGCAAGTCCTTCAGTTGTTCCTTCAATTCCCTTAGCTCTGCAGGAGCCATTCTGTAGGGAGGAATGGATATAGGCTATGTATCAGGAAGCAAATCTATAGTGAAATCGATTTCCCTTTCGGGGGGAATTCCTGGAAGCTCGTCAGGAAATACTGTCAGGAATTCATTCACAATAGGAACAGACTGAAGAGTCGCTGGCTCCTTATCTATATCCCTGACATGAACCAGATGGTATATACAGCCTTTAGCAATAAACTTCCGAGCCCTAAGGTAGGAAATAAACTTACCCTTGGGCGTAGCTGCATTACCTTTCCATTCAAGGACAGGCTCACTAGGAAAATAAA
>MCJB01000001.1:414322-442014 GCA_002018475.1 Nicotiana obtusifolia
GGTTGGACGGTCATTAATTAACACCGTACAACCTCGATAGACATGATTAGCTACAATAGAGTCGCCAACTGGCGTAGACACCTTAACTGACTGTGGCAACAACTCAGATCTCATGTCAAGCTTACCAGCGATAAATGGAGTAATATATGAAAATGTAGAACCAGGATCTATCAATGCATAAATGGCATGAGAATGTATTGTCAATATACCTGTGACAACATCTGGGGATGCCTCTGAATCCTGTCGGCCTGTGAATGCATAAAAGCGGTTCTGGCCATCACTAGAACCTGAGGTGTCTCCTCCACCTCTCCCCCTACCACGGCCCTGAGTAGAATGTGGACCTGGTCGGGGAGCACGGACTGAGGGCGAAGAGGCTGCTGTGGATCCTGAAGGCTGAGCTGGTGCACCTCTCCCTAACCCCGGGCACTGACTAATAAAATGTCCTGCCTGCCCACAATGATAACATGCACTCGAACCCTGTCTACACTGCCCGGTGTGCAGCTTACCACACTGAGTACATGGAGGAGTAGGCTGTCTCATTTGTGCAGAACGCTCCTGTCGATGGCCCTCAGGCTGGCCTGAGTTCTGCCCATGTCCTGACTGAATACATCGATCAAACCGTTGGCCCTGCATCTGTGGTGGGAAACTGCCTGCTGACCGAGGTGGATATCGATGGAATGGGGGCCTAAGATCACCCCGTGGCTCCCTATAAAACCCTGTAGTACGAGCCCTCTTACTCTGCTCTCTATCCCTACGAGTATCACGAATCCGACGGGAAAGGTCCTCTGTAGTCTGAGCGAAAGCCTATATGCGGGAAATATCTACATCATCCGATAGGGATGCTACCCTACAATCTCTAATCAAATGATCCCCAAACCATCAACATAATGATGAACTCTAGCCCTCATGGTACGTACGATATCTGGTGCATACCTCGCCAAAGAATTAAACTTATGGCTATAATCCCTCACACTCATATCCCCCTACTTTAGGTTAAGAAACTGGTCAAGACGGGCCTCCCGAACCTCCCGTGGCAAATAATGGGCTAGAAAAGCCTCAGAGAAGTCCTCCCACTCTGCTGGCGGAGCATTAGGTCTTCTAGATCTCTCCCATGCCTCACACCATAGGACAGCTACATCACGTAGTCGAAAAGAAGCCAACTCCACAGCCTCGGTGACGGAGGCATGCATCACCCTCAATACTCTATACATTTGGTCTATAAAGTCCTGGGGATCCTCAATGGAACTGGATCCTGTAAATAATGGAGGGGCCAAGTGAAGAAACTCTCGTACCGTCGAGCTTCCTGTCCGATCTCTCCGGGAATCTGCTCCCGACTCTAGCTGCCGCTCATGAATAGAAACCATCCTAGTCAGCAACTGAACTGCTTCCCTCATCCCCTGCTCTCCAGTCTCTGATGGGGGGACAACAAGTGCTGGAGGTCTCGTGTCTCTAGCTGCTATAGGTACTAATGGAACTGGTGTGGCTGCGGGTACTGCATCTATCGGGGCTCCAACACGGGCTGGGGAAGCTGAAAGTAGAGGTACTGGAGACTCACTGTTTGCCTCTAAGGGAAATCCATCCCTCTGACCTGTTGGGGAACGACTAGTACCTTCCCCCGGATCCATACCTATCTTTCGCTGTTGCATCTCCTGAGCGTAGGTAGCCTGTTAGATAAGAAACACAAAGCACGATTTAGATTTCCTATCGGGTTCTCCAATCTAATTCAAGGTCCAGTCATTATACAATGCATTAATAATAGAAAATTTTGATTTCTAAATGCCTCATAGCCTCCTGATTATAAGTGTGGTGCACAACACACCCATAAGCAAGACCCTACTAGACACGGCTTATGGACTCCCTGGGATACGACCTGCTCTGATACCAAGTTTGTCACGCCCCAAACTAAGGGAGGCGCGACTGGCACTCGATACTATATTCAATTGAGTTAGCCACTAAACATACTAGCTAACTAAACTGAGGGCCCAACAGATCGGGCAGCACAACATCTGAAATACTAAGCCTGGACCACTAAGGTCGTGACCTGAATAACAATAAGCCATATAACAAAGGTAGACGAGCCAAAATAATAAAGTACTAGCTGGTCGACGAGGCCGCGATTGGAGACATACATGCCTACACACATATATATACATGCCAAGCCTATGGGCTGGAAACTGAAAGCTACAAAAAAAAAAACCCAGAATACTCTATCCACAATAGCCTCTAAGAGTGTCACAAGCACCGTCGAGACAAGGCCCCGACTATACCCAAAAACTGTATAACAAAAGTAACCATTCTATGTAAGCTCTAGGAAGAGGTGGAGGTTACCAACTCACAGCTGAACCTCGAACTCCTAGCGGAGGGGTCGATCAGAGTCCCTATCTAGACCTGCATGCACGAAACAAAAATGCAGTGTCCCCAGTCAACGGGACATCAGTACGAATAAAAATGTACTGGTATGTAAGGTAGGCAGTAGAGTCATACATAGCTGATTTAAACGAAGTAATAGGGATACCACTTGACACTGAAACTCTGATAGCCTCCATGGCCGACATCCTACTTCATAGTAATCAAATATGCATGGCATGTTCATGTAATCGTATGTCGTGAATACATATATATTAATGCAAATGCATGACATACCCAACCGAATGCTAGCAATGGCGGTCTCTTCCGGTAGCTGACTGGTATCATATTGCCAACATGTGGCCATCTGTACAATATATATAGTTTTTCGGGCAAATAGGCCCCTTACCTCCGATTATAGCTCGGAGTCCATTCATAATATGCTATGTATGATATGAACTTTGTATGCACATAGTAGGCCATAACAAGAACTTAGCCAATCTTGGCTCATTGGTACTCTTATTCTCATGATCTCATAATCACATTCGTATCGCATACAATTGTTTCTTGGAACCTTGTATGCTTTCTTTTATTTTGAATAAGCTTGAAAACTTAACTCGACTTTTAGATCTTGTTTTTTTTTATTTAGTCACACAACCCAAAGATGAATAAGAATTCATATATCTAGACATATAGTAAAGAAAGCCGACAAAATGACATATATAGATGTCGAATACCCTATTTAACCGAATGAGTGGAATATCAACCTAATAGCATGATGAAAATACTGCAGCTACAATCCCAATGCCTTTCACCGAAGGTCTTTCTAACAATAAAATAGTAAAATACCACATTTGATGTCTTAGGAATTTCCCAGAATTCGTGCTAAAAAGAAGGACGGAGCTTAGCCTTAACATACCTTTCCAACGAACGTCCGAATGCTTGTAGTTCCTTCACAGAAGTTGTTCCTTACGTCCTAAACTTTGCAAACACTATATATATGCAGCTTATACGCACCTATAAATAGTTCATAATTGTGTTTAAATCGGCAACTTTGCCATATAATCCTAACTCAACGAAACATCCGTTGAACTTTGTAAAAACGATCATAAAAGAGTTCCAAGATGATTACCTTGCAAAACCAAGCATAAAACCTGAAAAACCAGCAAGGGTATCAAATTCCTATCTTCTAAGAATAGCTCCAAACATGGCTAATAGAAGGGGGAAACGATTGCAAAGCGTAGAGATTACATTTCTAGGCACGGGGGCATATTTTAACGGTAGAAATCGTAAAAAATGCACCTTAATCGCTCAAGGACATCATGGATCCTTCTCTTAAGCTTGATTACTGTTTTAGAATGAAAGTGAACTGTTTTAGGTCTGAAAAGTCGAACTTGCCGACTTATATTACTTGCTTGACCCGACCCGGTTCGCGACCCGGTTTCAGCCCGGATAGTCTGCAGTAAAACGATCATAACTTTTTACTCCGATGTCGGTTTGATGCGAGTTGTTTTTGGTTGCAAACTAGACGCGTAGACCATCGATTCGGTAGGTCGTGGGTCCCATAAATCTCTATATATTGGGAGAAATGGTCTGATACATTTGACCTAAAGTTTAGAAAATTTATTAGAGAAATTTATGATAACTTTCGCCGACCTTTATTTTGCAACTTGCTTGGCTCCAAAACTTAACATGGGGTCTCACACTATGTTAAGGATTTTGGGGGTTCATGGATTAGTTCTTACTGCTTGCACAGTTTGCCTATAACAACATTTAACAAACGAGTATTCAGATGGCTCCTTATGAGGCCTTATATGGGAGGCGGTGCGTTCTCCAATTTGTTGGTTTGAGCTGGGGGAGGCTAGGTTGTTGGGCACTGATTTAGTTTGGGATGCCTTGGAGAAAGTCAAGTTGATTCAGGTTCAGCTTCGTACAACACAGTCTAGTCAGAAGAGTTATGTTGATCGGAGGGCTCGTGACATAGCATTATGGAGGGAGAGAGGGTTTTTCTCAGAGTTTCACTCGTGAAGGGCGTGATGAGGTTCGGGAAGAAAGGCAAGTTGAGCCCTAGGTATATCGTTCCTTTGAGATCTTTGAGAGAGTTGGTGAGGCAGCCTACAGACTCGCATTGCCACCCAACTTATCGATAGTTTGCCCAGTGTTCATTGTTTCCATGCTCCGAAAGTATTATGGTGATCTGTCTCATGTATTAGATTTCACCTCAGTCCAATTGGACAAGGATTTGACTTATACCGAGGAACTGGTGGCTATAGTGGACAGGCAGGTCCAAAGGTATGTCAAAGAACATTGTTTCAAGGAAGGTTCAGTGGAGAGGTCAGCTGATCGAGGAGGTGACTTGGGAGAGAGAACATGATATGCGTAGCCGTTATCCTCACCTTTTCAGATCTTCATATATGTCTCTATACTCGTTCGAGGATGAATGTTTGTTTTAAGAGGGGAAGAATGTAATGAACCGGCTGGTTGTTTTGAGTATTGTATCCCGATTCCCCTATTTATTGCATCCTCTATGTTCATTTATAATTATGTGACTTGCCGGGGTGGTTAGTTTAGTTTTGGGTAAGTTTTCGGGTGATTGGGACACTGAGTCCCAACGTTGGAAGCTTAAGTTGAAAGAGTTGATCCGAGTTAGACTTCTGTGTACACGACTGTGGAATGGAGTTTTGATGGTTCCAATAGCTTCGTATTATAATTTTTGACTTAGGTGTATGTCTGAATGTTGATTTGGAGGTTCGTAGGTTGATTTGGTATTTTTTTGAGGAAAGTTGAAAATTTGAAGGTTTAGAAAGTTGAGAGGATTGATAGAGAGTTGACTTTATAGATATCGCACTCGGGTTGTGATTCCGGGAGTTGATATAGGTCCATTGTGTCATTTGAGACTTTCAGGCAAAATTTGAGGTCATTTGGAGTTGTTTTGGCTTGTTCGGCGCAAGTTTTGAATTTTGAAATGTTCATTACTTCATTAGGCTTGAATTGAGATGTAATTTGTAGTTTTGATGTTGTTTGGTGTTATTTGAGGCCACGAGTAGGTTTGTGATATGTCTTGGGATTGGTTGGTGTGATTCGATAGGGTCCTAGGGGCCTCGGGTGTGTTTCGGATGGGTTCCAGGACATTTCTCCATGCTTTGGAACTGCTAGTTCTCAGTTATGGTTTCCTTCTTCGCGATCGCGTAGGGTGTTCTTGATGGAAAGCATTTTTTGAATTGCGTTCATGAAGTGAAGGGTTGCGTTCATGACGATTTGGGTGCATTGGTCTCGGTGATCGCGCTAAGGTGGACGGGGGTCAGTCTATATAGAAGAGAGTTCAGTTGGGGGGAGGGGGGTCAGTCTATAAGCCTTCGCGATCGCGAAAGGCTCCTCGCATTGGCATAATGGCAAGGAGGTCATGCGTCATGTTTATGACAGGAAGCTCGCGTTCGCGTAGGCCAATTATAGAGTCGTGATGGTTTGTTCTTCGCGATCGTGATGTAGTTCCCGCAATCGTGATTCATAACACCTGGGCATATTATATAGTACTCTATTTCGAGGGTTTTGTTTATTTTAACATATTTTGAGTTGTAGAGCTCGATTTTGGGCGATTTTGGAGGGGATTTTCATGTTTTGTGTTGGGGTTAGTGTTTTTGACTTGGATTTGTCCATTATTCATGATTTCATCTTTGTTTTTATGATGTAATTAGTGATTTGAATTGGAAAAATTGGGTATTTGTATAAAAACATTCCATGAGGATTTGAAGGTCGATTTACGGTCGGAATTGGTTGATATTTTTATGGTTGGACTCGTATCATAATGGGTGTTCGAAATTTTTGAGTTTTGTCAGATTTCGAGGTGCGAGCCCGGGATTGACTTTTTGAGTTGACTTTTTTATTTTCATTAAAGATCGAATCTTTATTATCCGAAATTGCTTCCTATGGCTTTTATTTATGATATTAAGTTATTTTGGCTAGATTCGAGACTTCCAGAGTTAGATTTTTCAGGGGACGGGCTTATTAGTGGATTGATTTAGCTTGATTGAGGTAAGTATATTGTCTAACTTTGTGTGTGGGAACTATCCCATAGGATTTGGGTTATTTGCGCTATTTGCATTAAGTGGAAATATGTACACGAGGCGACGATTGTGTACACGGGCTTATATGTGATATTTGACTGATTTAGATATTTTGGTTACTTATACGCACTTAATTAAAGAAAGTATTATTTGTTCTGTCTTTTGTTATCAGTTTTATTCTTACATGTGTTAATTGAAGTTGTGATTACATGTAGTTTCCACTGTTAAAGTTTCTCTTATATGCATTTATATGTAGTTGTTGTTGCATGCTATCCTCCCCATTGTGAGTTATTCTTATCAAAGTTGCTCATGTTATCTCTTTCATTGTTAAACTTATGCTACGTACTTGAATTGGAAGTTGCCATTTCGTGGGATACCCTCATTGATGAGATTATTGATGTTGTAGTTGTGAAAGCTATTAACACATTGTGGTTGAAGTGTTGATTATTGGAACATCCTTTCCTTGTTGAGTTGTTTCTCATTCATGTTGTTATTATTGAGATTCTTGTACACATTGTGGTTGAGTCGTGGGCTGTGTGTTGTGGTAACAGTGTTATTGTTTATTTGGTAATGTTGTAGCATGGGCCCATTTTGTGTGAGTTGATTATTGTATTGTGATATTGATACGCGTGCAGGGGTAAAAGGTTGGGTATTGAAATGCATGCTGTGAGATATGGTAGGATTTATATGGGTGTTGCTGGTAAGGAAATTACTTGAAGCCACGAGGTGAGATAAGGGGCTCAAACGGATATTTCTTATTCGGGAAAAATGTTTTCAAATTAAATACAAGGCTCACGCGGTGATATAAGAAAGATTTTGATTGTAAATTGTGAAGTGTGAATATGACGTGTGGTGTCTCGCTTGTAATTTTTGTTGTACATTCTATGTTGAAAGAGCTTGTTGATTGAACGATTAATATTATTCCTTCATTTTCTTTGCTTGATTTTACTATATATGATTTTTATTGTTCTTATTATATGCTCATTTTTGTTTTCCTTTATTTCTTTAATATATGTTGTTAGCCTTTTACCATTATATAACTTTGTTGTCATTTATTTCCTTGCTTTCTGTTATTAGATTATATTATATTCTGTTCAGGTTTCTTTTGGCTAGTAGGTGCCTTGACCTGGCCTCGTCACTACTCTACCGAGGTTAGGCTTGATACTTACTGGGTACCCTTGTGGTGTACTCATGCTACACTTCTGCACATTTTTGTGCAGATCTTGGTACATCTGCTCGTGCCAGATGCCAGTTATTGACTAGATATTTTGGAGAGTTCAAGGTATACCTGTTTGACGCTCGCAAGCCTCGGAGTCACCTTTTGCTACTGTATTTTCTACTATTTATTTTCACATCAAACAGTATTGTATTTTGAGGTTTCTTGTAGCACCCTATATTTTCATACGTAAAAGTGCGTCATAAGCAAACTAATGTAGGACCAAAAATGAAATCATCTTTAAAAGTATATAAAGTAAGTTAATCATGTTGCCTCGGAGTTACAAATATTGAAGATCATGAACAACAAGTACAAAGAGGATTGGAAGGTTCAGAAGCTAAAGAAATTGAAGAAAATAATGTTTCGTCGAAAGTTGACAAGTTGGAAAGGCTATAACATGTACCTTTGGGGTGAAACTAGGGTGCTTAACATGATAAAGAGGTTATGGTATGAGTTATGTTAGTCTTATGATAGTCGTGTGTATGTTTTGAAGTCAAGCAAGCTGTGGGACAAAAGTCGATGAAAGTCATCACAAGTTACTTTCGTAAGTTTTACTGAAATTTGGGTCAAATGTTACTGCGATTTCCTCCCAATATACATAGAGTTCCGGGGTGATCCACCCATAAAATTGAAGATCTATGATTCTATTTTTCTAACACATTAAACCGTTTGTCAATACAACATCAGAGTATAGAGATATATGCATTTTTGCAAGACGGCAAAGATTGCTAGGTGACAAGTAGGTGTATCACCTAGTTGCTTAAATGAGAGGATTGAATATTTCCAGAAAGGGGCTATTTCGGGTCAGCCAAAGAGCCCTTTTAAGGGCTTATCTCTTGAAAATATAACATTCATTATATAGCAACATAACCAGAGATAAATCCTCCAAAAATTGAACACAAACCCTAATTGATTTTCTCTTCATTTCATGTTCTAGTTGGAGGAAAACCTAGGGTTTGAAGAATCCAAGATAGGAGCTGAGACATTCAACAAATAAGGTAAGTTTGCTACTCTCTTTCATCCATTTTTTTAGCTGGAAATATATGGAAAGTTGTTCTATAATTGTAAGAACTCACGGGATGGTGATCGGAAGCTGTGAATTCGAGTTATTCAATTTGTAGTGGACTATTTCGTGGGCTGTTTCGTGTTGCTGTTGGATTGCGTGTTTTGCTATATATTGCTGGCTTTTATGATTTGTAAATACAGCCACATGAATAGCATATAAATAATTCCGCCATATCTTAATTGCATTGACAACGACAACTAACTTGAGGCCGTGGGTTGGATAATTCCTCTCGTGCTTCCTCAACTGCCTTGAAGCGTACGCAACTACCTTCTCATGTTGCAACAAGACACATCCTAACCCGACACCTGAGCCATCACAATATGCGGCTTAACCCTATAGACCCTCTAGAAGTTTTAGAACTGGAACTAAGGTCAACCTGTTCTTAAGCTCTTGGAAACTCTGCTCACAAGCCTCTGTCCACTGAAACTTAGCTGCTTTCTGAGTCAGCTTCGTCAATGGGGCCAAAAGGGAAGAAAAACCCTTTACGAACCTCCGTTAGTAGCCTGCTAAGCCTAGAAAGCTATGAACCTCTATCGGAGTGGTAGGTATAGGCCAGGATTTCACAGCCTAAATTTCTTAGTGTCTGCCTTTATACCTTCATTGGATACAATATTCTGCAAGAATGCTACAGACTTCAACTAGAACTCACATTTAGAAAACTTAGCATATAACTTACGATCACGGAGGGTTTGGAGTACCTTTCACAGGTGGTCTGCATGCTCCTCATCTAAACGTGAATAAGCCAGAATATCATCAATAAATACTATCACGAAGAGATCTAAAAATGGTCGGAATACGCTATTCATCAAGTCCATAAATATGGCAGGTGCATTTGTCAACCCAAAGGACATGACAGGGAACTCGAAGTGGCCAAATTGGGTCCTGAAGGCTATCTTCGGAATATCTTTTTCCCGAACTCTGACCTGGTGATACCCCGACCTCAAATCTATCTTTGAAAAGCATCTAGCTCCCTCCAACTGACCAAACAAGTCATCGATCCTTGGAAGTGGATACTTATTCTTAATAGTTACCTTGTTCAGCTACCAATAATCGATACACATCCTCAGCAAGCCGTCTTTCTTCCGCACAAACAGTACCAGTGCACCCCAAGGTGAGGTACTGGGCCTGATGAAACCTTTCTCCAGCAAACCTTTTAACTGCTCCTTCAACTCCTTCAATTTGGCAAGTACCATTATATACGGAGGGATGGATATTGGTTGAGTTCCCAGAAGCCAATCAATGCTAAAATAAATCTCTCGCTCTAGGGAATACCTGGAAGCTCATCTGGGAACACATATGTGTACTCTCTAACTACTGGAATAGACTGAAGTGTAGGTATCTCAGTATCTGCATCTCTAACTCGCACAATATGATAAATGCACCCTTTTGTGATCATTTTCCTCACCTTCAGATAGGAAATAAACCTACCTCCGGGTGTTGATATATTACTTACCCATTCAAGAACTTGCTCACCCAGGAAATGAAATATAGATGCCTTGCTCGATCAACTATGGCATAGCAAGCTGCCAACCAGTCCATGCCCATGATAGCATCAAAATCCATCATCTCTAGCTCAACTAGATTGGCTGAGGTCTAACTACTACAAACTGTCACCGTACAACCTCGGTAAACCCGTCTAGCACTAATCGGTTCTCTGACCAGTGTAAATACCACTGAAGGATCACTTAGTACTTCAGGCACTATACCGAACTTCCCTGCGAAAAATGGGGTAATATACGATAAAGTAGATCCTGGATCTATCGAGGCATGAGCATCGTGAGAGAAAATGGTCAATATACCTGTCACAACGTCTGGTGAAGACTTCTGGTCCTGTCGACCCGCTAAAGCATAGATACAGTTCTGATTATCACTTGAGCTGGAACCTCTACCTCTGCCTCGACATCTACTAGCCGAAGATTGAGACTCCTGCTCTAAAGGATGCACGGACATTAGATGGTCTTATTGCTTAACTCTTTGGTTGTGCCATATCCCCAGAATCTTTATTTTGGCAATCTCGCATCATATGCACTGGACGCCCACATGTATAATAAGCGTCGAAACCTACTCAGCGTTGCCCAAGTGTCCTCTACTACCGATGTCACACCGCGGTGGAAATGACTATGACTGCCCTAAACCTCATTGTCACCGCAAACCCGACACCCTTGAGCTCTCACCTGTTCCTGACTGAGTATAACAGTCATACCTGTAACCCTGTAACTGAGGTGGTGGAGGCCTAGGTAGCCGTCCGAAGTACTGGGGCCTATAACTACCCTGAGACTGCTCCTGGGACCTGGCAAATCTCATCCTCTTAGCTTCCTTTGCTCACTCATCTTGGTATCCTGCTGCCGACGCCTTCCCCTCTTTATATTCTGGGCGAATGCCTGAATCCGGGAGATATCCATACTATCCTGCAATGCAGCGGTGGAACATGCCTCAGTTACCTCTGGAGCCAACCCTGCTATAAACTTGTGGATCCTGTCGCGCATAGTAGCAACAACGGATGGAACATATCTGGCCAATGAATCAAAACAGAGACTATACTCTCGAAATTTGACATGCCCCAAACCAGGGGAGGCGAGACCGACACTCGGTGCCTCACTCATCCGAGTGTAGCAACTTGAGACTGAGGGACTCTGAACATACAATGCCATACTTTGGCCATAGGGCCACATTGCAAGGCAATTTGTGAAACAAAATATAAAACTGAACGGAAACTAGACCTGACTGAACATCAATATTAAGCATGGTCGTCATAAATACTACTGCTAACAAACACAAAAATATATACATACAAGGCGTACAAGCCAAACATACTGCACTGACAGACATGATATGTCTACAAGCCTCAACTAATGGATGTAATGTGGTCAGAACAGGGCCCCAACCTACGCATAATATATATACATATATACACAATATGTACTCAAAACCCTAGACCCGGCAACTTGAAAGGACGTAGAGCTTATCGATCAAGCTGAACATAGACAGCACTTATGGAGGATGTCTTCTAGTCTGTCTATCTGAACCTGGATGCATGAAATGAGCGCCTTGAGGAAAGGGACGTCAGCACGAAATAATGTACCGAGTATGTAAGGCAATAAAATAATTGAAAGCTGAAACTATACAAATAATATAATAAAAGTAACTGGGACTCAAAGATGATTTGGAGATATACTTACCTGCTAATACTGACTCAACTTTCTCAATATAGTAAGCAAAATAGTTGTTCGGCCCTATAGGGCTCGGAACGTGTAACTGCTCGGTCGTAGTAGCGCTCATAGGCGCTCGTCCATACTAGTCTCGGCCATTTTGGGCTCGCTCATTGGCGCTCGACCACAGTAGGCTCGGTATATAATTTACCATCTGATCTGAGGTTACCCATTAAGGGCCTGCCCGCCTATTATAGCTCGATGCTTGTGAAAATACTGTAATTCTGTAGATATATGGAACCTCTAGTCTCTTGACTGAAAAAACAAATACTTAACTGAATAGAAAGTCTCAGTAAGGGAGAATACTGTAAATTATGAGTCTAGGATAATGTGAATAATATTTAGGAATACAAACATCTCTTAGTGTCTCGTTATCAAACACATGTAGGTACGAGATCATGCCAAAATGAAGGAAACGTTTAGCCTTAACATACCTTATCACAATCTTTCCAATAACCATGTTGAAATCGTCTCTCCCCCCTTAATCTACAACAACAATAATAATACTATCATTAAGTTACGAAAGGTACAACTATCACAAAACGAACGAAAAACTTATTTTATAGTAGAATGGGCAGCATCTCCCCTATAATTTTTACTTCCTCCCGATTCGAGATAACACTAACAACACAAGAACACAACAATAACAACACACACACACACACACACACACACACACACACACACACATATATATATATATAAAATTTTCCAACCTTATATGCACCACAAAATACTATAAAACAGCCCAACACACCCCAATCTCTTCATACACAAAACGACCATTGCAGTTGTGTCAAACAACCCGAAAATGTTGCGATGAACGACCATCCCATCACCCTGCATTTATGTGGTGCTTCTCCACACTCTTTCTCCACCAGAACTCCCTAAAATAGCATCCCCACTAGCATGAGTTTGTAAGTTTAAGAGGTATGTGTTTTTCTTGTTTTAGACTATCAACCATTATTTGTCTATTCTTTTCTTGATATTGTCTTTCTCTCTTTTTTTCTCTCTTTCTTTTTACACACACTCCATACATTAAGGTTCATCTGCTAGTGGTATTCTTCACGACTTTAGTACACGTTATGGGCTCTTCCATGGTTCCACTCGCAAACTACTTCCTAAATCTATCACCTTGCTTCTTTTAGCGCCTAAGGCCTTTGGAGATAAAGGTTAAACAAGCTCAAATAAAGAACAAAATAGGGATACGACTTGTAGTGTGGGTGCAAAAGAAAAGGTCTATAGGCTCAAAGGGGCTAGCAACGGAAAAGTTCTATTTGTGAGTGACAAGTACCTCTATGATCAAGCAAGAAATGAGTTCTAGACTACACATGATGGAACAAAATATCATGAATCCTTACACACACATTGCACATGACTCAATTCAGACGGTTCTGTTTAACTCCAGTCAAGCAAGTACATACAGTTGAGAAATTTTAAGCAATAATGCTCTAGGTGACATACAAGTCAAACAACTTAGAAAAAGGCGTCCCAGAGTAGGCTACATATTTTACTTAGGCATTAAAATTCAAATTAAAAATATATAGGAAGACATAGCGCATGCCATTGCCTAGTCTGCCAGCACCAAACATGTTTACTAATATCTTACAGCAACTAAGTTATCTTCCTATCCTGCTCCTAAAAAAATAAAAATAAAATACCGGGTTCAAGCTACACCATTAGAAAAGAACCAGCGCCCAAAGAAAACCTAAAGACGCTACCTAACTATCCCGAAAAAATAAAAGAAATTTTTTTGGTACTTTTAATTGAACCTTACTCCCTCAAGAAAACAGTCCAAAAGATCTATCGTAGGGAAAAGTAACAGCTTTTTGTGATTCTTTTTCTACTTTCGTTTTTTTTTTCACAACTACTACTAACTAATTAGACTATGTCTACTATGACTTCTAAAATAAAACTAATAAAAGAAAAAAACAATTTTATACAATTACAAGTTAGAAAGTAGTTCCCCCACCCCACACTTAGATAATGCATAGTCCCCGATAAATATGAAAAATCAAAACAGTAAGGTGGAATGAAGAACTTCCTACTAGTAGGATCCTTCCTCTTCATAATGCCCACCAGCCGTAGCTCCAGGCTCATCATCATCCGCTCCTAGGGGCACCAAAGCCATTGGCCTCGTGACATCATCGCCAACATTATCCTCATCATCTGAGCCTTTGATGGTGTTCTCATCCTCTGATGGGTTGATGGGACTTCTTGGTGCAATCCCCAACATCTCCTTTTAAGAACTGGATAAATAATTTTGTAGATGCATACGCTCCTCATATGTCACACCTAGCCTGATCATTATCACATTCAGGGAGCTATAGAGATACCTGTTAAAGTTATCATCCCTCTCATTCCTCGCAGCCTGACTCAGCTTGGACGTAGACTCTAACAAGGACATAATGTCCGGAAATACCTTGGGTGCCTCCACTACCTCATCATAGCCGGGGTACTCAAGGACCTCACGGGAGAGCATGCATTACGTCAAGAGGTTGCCAAAGAAGAATCTTTTTATTTTTCGCACAAAGCGTATGCAGGCTATCTCCCCTACCATGATCTCACCCATATTGATTGGTCGCCCCGTCATCAAAAAAAATATCAAACACACTCGGGCTCGAGTACATTCACTGTTGTGCTCAACCGGCAATGGTCTGGCCTACACAAAGTTTTGCCACACCTTGGCAGTTTTGTTGAAGTCGAAGCGGATCATCTCAAAATCGGCACCCCCCTTAGTCCTTATCCACTTTGCATTTGAATCGACGCCACATAGAAGATGTATAGCCTAGTAGCTTAGGCATTTGACAAAACTTTTGTAGCCTCTGCTGGTAAGGGCAATCAACTCCTAAGAATTTGCATATGGAATTCCAATCCATTGCCACCTCCTTTCCGCGGACCCACGACATGAACCGATCCCCATTCCAAGTTGCATAAAGTTCCCTCACCATGCTCAAATTTGCATGCTCCGGGCACTCAAGGAATTTATCCATATTCATATTTCTCAACTGGACAAGCACATTTGGGAAGTTCTTTTCCATAGTTTTCACATCAATTTCCATTTCAGAGAGTACCGCCCATATGGCTAAACGTTATGATACCATTGGATGGCGCACTCACGAACTAGATCCAAATGAGGCCGTGGGCCCGATGGTGCCTTCCTCCTCTCGCTAGCAACCTGCTTACCTTTAGCTTGCCGAGATGAACCTTCACCCTACTTGCATATTTTTGGAAGGGGGAGCAGTAGTAGATGACTTCCCTACTCCTTTTCCCTTGGTAGCACTGTCACGAGCCATAGAAACCTACACACAATAAGCATGAATGTGAGAATGAATCAAGAAATTCTCTTGAGGTTATTGTGAGAGTCAGAGATGACCCCACACTTAAAATCAAAGGCTCTATGTAATCTACTCACAATAGTGGTTCAAAGTGCATAAATGTTGCTCCACAAGGCGATGAATACTCAAGACTTCCCCCATGCCACACAATTGTAATTCACTAAATATTCCACACAGTTCAAGTAGTCGAACATGGTGAAGTGACTTAGCCTTAGTGCACGCAAGTAACACATGGTCCTCTATCTCTATAGCTAATACACTATACTAGCTAATTCTAACAAAGTGATACAACATACATAATACAAGATACATGGTGTGGGTGGTGTGGTTATGGAATGTGAACATTAAAGAAAGGCTTCGGGTTATGTAAAACCACCCCCAAACGCCCCACACTTAGCCCAACATCACATAAAACTACACTCGGCTACTCGGACTTCACTGGTGAACAATTTATTATTTCAAGCATTTTATGAAACACATGGTGGGGATTAGTTGTGTGTCTCTTTATTCAAAAATGGTGGATCATGAGTACCCTCCCAATTTGAACGAAGTAGAGGGAATTGTACTTTACTGCTTCGTAGAACATAGTCACAACTAATTTCAACAACTAATTTTTTTACATAGATACCACCCACCATAGCAAAATAAATCTAAAAGAAACTTAGGGGAGATTGTAGAGTGGGGTTCGTTTGGGATGGGGAGGGAGATTACAACTCCAAGAAATCATATAATACAAGAAAAGAAAGAAGAAGAACATACTTTTGAGTTTGAGATGAAATCAACCAAGGAACAATGGAGAAATTGAGAGAAAGAGAAAGGAAGAGGGAAGCGAGTGAGAGATAGAATAGCGGGGAGAGAGAAGGGGTTTGGGGTTAGAGTTATTGTTTAATTAGATGGGGGAATGGGTATGGGTTATTAGGTGAGTGTAGAAGGTTATCTAGGTCAAGTTCTATGGACTATGCGTTTAACTAAAAAATTAATGAAATAAAAAAATAAATTATAATACTTACCTGGTGATCCCCATCCAGTGCTCCGCGTTAGGCTTGGCACTGGGGGTATTGATGTTTCTGATTTATCCGCCCCAGGCAACTTGGCATGTTGGCCTGGGAGCTAGTTTTTGCCTCCTTTTGTTTTGAATGAATGAGATCCCCGACCCCCACGAGCACTTAATATATCAATTTTACACACCCCACACCATTCTACCTATCATTTTTATGACTACAAGGGAACAAGAAAAACTCTAATCTATTCTAACTAAAAAAATGAAAACTAAACTACGAAAGCAATAAATATTGGTTGCCTCCCAACAAGTGCCAGATTCAACGTCGCGATACGACTCAACACGTTCCTTGACACATCCACCATGTCTATCGAAGTTTTATGAGGACGAAGCCACCACCCCAATAGTGTTTCACTCTCTGCCCATTGACTAAAAATGTGCCATTGCTTTCAGGATCCTTTAGCTCGATAACTCCATGCTTTGTAACCCGCACTACTTCAAATGGACCCGACCATCTAGACTTGTGCTTCCTAGGAAAGAGATTCAACCTTGAATCGTGCAATAGAATGGCTTGACCAGGATCGAACTCATGGTGCAAAATGTGTTTGTCATGCCATCTCTTTGTTTTCTTTTTGTACAACTTCACATTCTCAAATGCGTGTAGTTGAAACTCTTCGAGCTCATTCAGTTGCTACATCTGTTTTTC
Source organism: Nicotiana obtusifolia (assembly GCA_002018475.1). Lineage (NCBI taxonomy): Eukaryota > Viridiplantae > Streptophyta > Magnoliopsida > Solanales > Solanaceae > Nicotiana > Nicotiana obtusifolia. The sequence continues at coordinate 431,268 of MCJB01000001.1, forward strand.
CCCAGCTAGATCCATATCAAAGTTGAGCTTCTTGCTTGCGCAATATGCCTTGTGCTCAAGCTCAAGAGACAAGTGACAAGCATTTCCATAAACTAACTTGTTCGGCGATATGCCCATAGAGCATCATCTACCATGCTAGCTCAGTTCTTCCTACTTGCTCACTATCTTCTCCAAAATTTTCTTCACCTCTTTATTTGAGAACTCCACACGACCACTGGTTTTTGTATGATAAGCAGGTGCGACCTTGTGTCTCACTCATACTTAGCTAAGATGTTGCCTACCAAGTTGTTGCAAAAGTGAGTACCTCCATCACTGATCAAAGCACGCAGAGTTCCGAATTTGGTGAAAATATTTTTCTTCACAAAGCTCACCACCACTTTAGCATCATTTGTAGGCGAAGCCACAACCTCAACCCACTTTGACACGTAGTCAACTGTAACCAAGATGTATCGATGGCTATTTGATGCTGGAAATAGCCCCAGGAAGTCTATTCCCCAATATCGAAGATTTCAAACCTCATGTATGCCCTACAATGGCATCTCATGTCTTCTGGAAATTGTACCCATCCTTTTGCACCTATCCCACATTTTCTCAAAAGCATGTGCATCCTCGAATAGCTTAGACCAATAGAATCCCAACTGCAACACCTTTGCAACCTTTTTGTCTCCACCATTGTGCCCCAATATGGTGATGCATGGCAATCATGTAAAATATTTTCCATCTCCTCCTCGGGAACACATCGGCGCACCAGCTGATCTGCATATTGCTTAAACAACAACGACTCATCCCTTATTTTCTCTTACCATCCGGAGATAACTTTGACGGAGTCATCTCACTTACGATGAAGTTCACATAGTCCGCATACCATGGGACTATACCAACTGAGATGGACAGCAATTGCTCGTCAAGAAAGCTTTCCTGAATTTTGCCCCCTTCCTCAACATGTGCGCGAGTTTCAAGCGCGACAAATGGTCTACTACCTGATTTTCTATTCCTTTTTGTTCTTTGATTTCCACAACAAATTCCTGCAAGAGAAGAACCCAATGAATTAGTCTAGGCTTTGCATCCTTTTTCTTAAACAAATACTTGATGGCTGTATGGTCTGTGTAGACAATGACTTTAGTTACCACCTGTATCGAGACACTTTATGACTTCCTTTCCTACCACTTCCTTAATGAATGAATTCAAGCGGCGTCGGTGTTCCACACTCGGTTTGTGCCCATCCTCCATGAAACTTTATGCATACAAAATGTTGGGCTAATACCAGAATGTCAGCCATGGTCCATCCAATTGCTCGCTTGTGCTCTCTAAGCAGGCGAAGTAGCTTTTATTCCTGCAAAACAGATAACTCAGAAGATGCAACAACAGGTAAAGTTTCATCAACACCCAAATAGGCGTAATGAAGATGGGAGAGTAAGGGATTGGGTTCTAATTTAGGAACTTCTTTGGTAGACGACTTGGGAGGTGGCCTAGTTGGTCTATCTAGAGGCTCGAAATCGATCAGTACGTGCATCCAGATGATGCACCATCTCCTTCACCTCATCATCCTAATCAATGCTTTCAAACAACATAAGTGCTTTCTCTATAGAGTCATCCAGATATACACCCACATCATTTTGTTCTTCTTCTTTTTCAATCACGTATATCATAGCTAGATCCTCCTAGTGACTTGGTAGCTGAATTGACTTGTACACATTAAAGACTGCTTCCACATTATCGACGCAGAGAATCATTTTTCCTTCACGAACTTTGATCAAAACATCAATAGTTGCTAAGAGAGGTCATCCCAAGATGATAGAGACGTGTTCATGAGCTTCATAATCCAGTATTAAGAAATCTGCTGGCAGAATAAATTACCCAATTTGTAGTAGCATCTTCTATCACCCCCTCAGGATGACAATAGATCTATCAGCGAGCTGTAACATAAATGTTGTCAACCTTTGATCTCCCAACCCCAACTGATTGAAAACTGAGAGAGGCATCAAATTTATACTAGCCCCTAAATCACAAAGTGCTCCCCTCACATCTACCTCGCCAATTCAAACCGGTATGGTGAAGCTCCCTAGATCCTTCAACTTTTGCGATAATTTTCTTTGAATTTTCGAGGTGCACTCTTCAGTAGGTTCCATTGTCTCAAACTATGTCAATTCCTTTTGTTAGCCACAATATCTTATATGCACTTAGCAAATTTTGGGATTTCACGTAGCACATTAACCAATAGAAGATTCAATTGAATTTGGCTCAGCATATCAAGAAATTTGTTAAACATCCTGTCATCATTTTTCTTCTTCAAAATTTGTGGGAAAGGTGGTGGTAGCCTCGCAATCAGAAAATTTTCACTTTCTTCAGTTTCTTTCTTAGCTTCTCCCGCAGTTTTGGGGATCAGTTCACCATTAGGAGTGACTTGTTCTTTCTTTATTTTTTGGACATTTTCTAATTATTTGCCATTCCTCAATGTTACAGCATTTACCTGAGGATTCTTTTCTGTATTGCTGGGAAGGGCCCCTGCAGGTCGAGTATATTGTTGTGCAGCCAACTGCTTAATCTGCCCCTCTTTATTTCGAACTTCAGTCCTCAATATTTTATTATCTGTTGGAAGTTGCTGGTTGTCAATCAACAGATTTTTCAACATATCATTAGTGCTTTCTTCTACCTGTTGAGGTGGATTTTGAGGCTGATTATATTTCCTTTGAGGCATGTATTGATTCTGATTGGTCTGGTTCCCACCCCATGAGAAATTCAGGTGATTCCTCTAGCTTGGATTATAGGTGTTCCCATATTGAATATTCTATTTCATTGGACCTCTACCTTGCTAGACCACATAATAAATAGATTCAGGATTCATCGGACATTGGTCACTCATATGGCCATCTCCAAAAATTTCACAACATATGGCTATCCTCTGAACCTGCTGCATTTGATGCCCTTGACCCATTGCCACCTTATCCATCTGGTTGTTCAGTATAGCAATCTCTACTCGCACGACTGACATCTCATCCAACTTGAATGTACCTACTGCTTTTTGTTTTATCATCCTTCTTGAGTCACCGTCACCCTGCCAATTATGATCATTTGTAGTGAAATTGTTGAGTAGAGTCTGAATCTCACTGTATGGCTTTTGCATGCAACTTCCTGCACAAGCTGAATCTAGATTTAATTTGGAGGTCTCGTCTAATCCATCCACAAAAGTATGTCCCAAAACCTCATCAGTCTGAAAATCATGTAGGCAGTCTCTGAGTAGTTTTCTTATATCTTTTCCACGCTCGACAAAGAGTCTCACCATCTCGTTGTTGAAACCCAAGAATTTGCCTCCTCAGTGCCTTTGTCTTCTTAGTGGGAAAAAAATGATTTAGGAGTTTTTATGCCAAATCATCCCAAGTGTGGATCGAGTTTGCGGGCTCCTTGTTTAACCAATCCTTTGCTTCCCCCATTAGAGAAAAAGGAAGCAAAGACAGTCTGAAATAGTCCTTAGAGATGTTCAGATAGTTGTATGTATCCGTAATCCCCAAGAAATTCTCTATATGCCTTTTGGATCTTCGCTTGTCAACCCCACAAATAGCCATGTGGATTGAATCAGTTGCACCATGTATTGTTTCAGCTCGTACTGCCAAGTTATATTAGGCTTCACGATAGCCTGAGTCATGTTCGTGAGACTAGGCCTTGCGGCTTCAATCACCGGTCTTTCTTCATTTTTTGTTATCTCGATTGGCTGTGGTTGGAATATAATACCCAACACTTCAATTCTTGTTGTTTCTTGTGCCTCCCTCCTTAACCCGTTGAAGAGTCTTTCGGGTTCAGGATCAGGAGGAACAAGGTTGTGCAAACTGTTGCTTCTTCTTAGCATTCAAGGTGAACACATGTAGAGTAAGAAATAGTCAAACAAATTAACACTTGAACAAAAAAAAAGAGCTTCTTTCAGACAAATAATTAATTTCTAAATTCTCCAGCAACGGCGCCAAAAACATGTTCGATTCAAACACACATGCAAGTATAGACGGTCGACAATTAATAAAGTGATAAGAAAGTATCATTCCCACGAGGATTTATGATCAACCAATTTCCAAAATCTAAGATATTTATAAATTTAATGATCAATTAAGTATGAATAAGATGATTGTGATTTTTCTCTTAAATTACTACTAACTAATAGACGAGCAAGAAAATAAGATCCCAATGAGAGCAAACAATCACTTAGAGAGAATTCAATGAGATAGGGATATTCCAGGGTTATGGGACTAACGTCTCTCCTGTTGCATTTTTCGGGTTAATGTAATCACGTGAGTTATCTAATTTGTTGATTAGCAGGGTTTACTATGCTCGCGAAGTTCTTTCGACGCGCTTCGCTTGCCTGTTCAAGCCAACCTAAGACTATATGTCTATAGGATCTAACTTGACAAGAATACATGTATGTTCTTGCAAAATAACAAATAAGGCAACTAGAATGTGTCTATCCTAATCATGAATCTATTGTCTGATGCCCGGATTCAAGAACTTACTCTATTCAATACTATATTCAATTTATAGTTTCAACTTTCGAGTTCAACTATAAATTTATAGATAGTACTTTATTGCTAGCTAAGCAATAGAATAATTAAGTGCACAATTGAATAAATAAACCACTATGATAAAGTCAAGAAAAATAATCAACCGTCAATTTACCATAGTTAAGAACGACCCATAACTCCAGAATAACGAGGTTCTTAGCCACTCATGTTCATAACAATCATCAAAATTTTGTTTTTAAACATCAAAGCTACGAATACTAAAAGAATAATGGAAGAATTGATGAATTTTGTGGTCCCGAGTATTTCGTACTTGGGGGTATCTTGGGGTCGAAATCACCATGTCCTGGGAGAAATAGGACAAATTTACGTCAGCAGCACCCAGGGTAGCATGGCGCTCTAGCCCTGGCGCTGGAAATTTTAAGGGTTCGATTTGTGCGCCACATGTAGCTTCCCACGTTACCCTAGGCATTACTTTGTGGCTTTTTCTTGTTTCATTCCCTTTTCATTCAATTCATGCACCTTCGTCCCAAATTGCCTTCGAATGATTCCTACACATAAAATACCACTAATTAGGATAAATCATTACATTACACATCCGAAATCTACTAAACATGAGTATAATATGAGGCAATATGCATATAAATATACATACTTTAAGCCAAATATCATTTATTATGTTATTGGCTTTAGACTTTTATTATTCTTATTATTTATGTTATCTTGTTCCGTTTTATTATGTTTGACTTGCCTAGCAAGTACCTTAGGCACCATCACGACCGGTTGGTAGGTTTGGGTTTTGACAAGTTGGTATTACAACCCTAGATTCATAGGTTCTATGGGTGATAAGCAAGTTTTATTAGAGTCTCGCGGATCAGTACGGAGACGTCTGTACTTATCTTCGAGACGCTACTGAATTATTAGGAAAATTTCGCATTCATTCATTCATTCTTGTCATGCAGATCTATTATTTCCAAAATTTGAACCATTATTCTTTTATTTTCTCACAGATGGTGAGGACCCATTCAACTAGATTTTATGGACAGGCACCAATGCCTCTAAATAGGGCCACAAGAAGTAGTGGACGAGGTGGGGCCCGCGCTGCAGCTTGAGCAGTACCTGTGGGGTCACCAATTGCTCTAATGAATGAGCGAGTTCCGGATACTCTTGATTTTCAATGTGTACACAAGCTTGGCTTAGGCGAGCAAGATACTAGTTGTACCACATACCTCTCAGGCTAGGGGAGGAGCCCAGACTCCCACCGCCTACACACCAAAGTAGCTCATTCAGGTTTATCAGACACTAGAGGTGTTGCCAGTTCAGCCAGTTGTTGCTTCTCGAGCCGAGGCTAGGCCATCTTTGACTTTTAAGGAGCAGAAGAGGTTACAATAGTTTTAGAGACTTTGCCCTTCCTAGTACAGAGCATGAGAGTCAGAGGTTGCTTAGGGTTTTCTTAATTAGTGTCACCAGATTCTTCGCAAAATGGGTCTTGTGGACTCCAATGGGGTCGACTTCACTACTTTCTAGCGCACAAGGCCAACCTACAAGTGGTGGCAGAACTATGAGTCAGGTAGGCCAGCTGGTGCAACAATACTTACGTGGCATCAGTTCTCAATTCTCTTCTTAGAGAAGTTTGTCCCACAGACTCACAGAGAGGAGTTGCGTTGGAAGTTTGAGAATCTACGCCAGGAGGGCATAACTGTGACTCAGTCCGAGATGAGATTTACAGAGTTGGCACGTCACACAATATTTTTGGTCCCTACTGCACGGAAAAGGATTAGGAGGTTCATTGATGGCCTCAACAATGGTCTTCGATATGTATTGGCTCAAGAGCCCGATACAGATGCTAGATTTGATCAGGTGGTTGTGATTGCTAGATGCTTGGAGCATGTTCTCATGCTTGAGAGAGGGGAACGGGAGGCCAAGAAGCCCCGTGGTCCGGGTAGTTTTGTTGGTGCATCGTCTGGAGACCAGTCACATTACAACATAGGTCGTCCTTTTAGGCCTCCTCAAGTAACTCGTCACACTCCTCGTGGTTCGTTAGTTAGCCACAGCTTATACAGTGCTCGCCCAGTTCATTCATCATTCAATGCACTACCGGCATAGAGTTCTTACCATACTTCGTCTACTCAGTGTTCCTCAGGCAATTACTCGGTTTATCAAGGACAGTTACAGGGTCAAGAGTCGAGTCAGAGCAGTGGTTGTTTTGAGTGGGAGACTTGAGTCATCTCAAAAGGGATTGCCTCAGACTTCTGAGTAGTTCACCATAGCAGAGATCACAACCTATGGTTCCAACACCAGCAGCTATACCACACGCAGAACCTGCAAGGGGTAGGGCATAGTAGGTTCGAGGTTGCCCTAGAGGGGGTGGTTAGTTAGGTGGTGGCCAAGCCCATTGTTATGCATTTCTCGCCAAGCCAGAGGTAGTTGCTTCCGACACTGTGATTACGGGTATTGTTCTTGACTTATGCTTCGTTTGGATTCTATGATAACATGAGCACAACTATTCATACAAGAGATAATGTTTTAGTTCATGATATCTTTATTGAATATGATGGAATATTCATGAATTTGTTAATATACTCTATTTGGTTGAGGTTATACTTTATATCATGAACATATATCTATATTTGTTATTCTTGTTATACTTGAGTTTCCATATTCATGTTAAGGATCATACTTATGTTTGGTTGATATATTTGAATTCTACAATTCATGAAATATTGGTTTGCCTATTGGTGCAAAAGTTATGATTATCTCTCACATAGAGTATTGTACTTATTCACTCTACATTGATGTTATTTATGCTTCCTACCTTGCTTGGTACTATTTTATATATGCTTAGTGAGGAAGAGTGGATTGTACGAAGGGTATTTTCGTGATTGTGAGAAAGAGTGATATATGCACGAAGGGTGTTCCGTGCTTCTTGATATTATTATTATTATTATTATTATTATTATTATTATTATTATCTAATGAAGGTTTTTTCCGTGCTTAGGAAGGAAATGTGATGTGATAATTGAACGAAAGGTGTTTCCGTGCAAGTGAGGACAATAGTTCATGGTACGAAAGGTGTTTTCGTGCAGGCGAGAACAAGAAACATGCATTATATTGTATTATCCTTACCTCACATACACATTTATGTCTTTTTCTCGGTTGTTATTGTTACATTTATGCATTCTATCTTGTTTTTGTTGTTGCGCATATATGCCTTCAACCTTCATTTGTTGTTGGTACATCTATGCCTTCTACCTTATTTGTTGTTGTTACATCTATGCTTCTCTCTTGTTGCTACTGTCATCCACATGCCTTCTACCTTGTTCATTACTATTATCTACAAGCCTTCTACTATCCTTGTTGTTGCTACATCTATGTCTTCTACCTTGTTTATTGTTCTTACATCTATGCCTCCTAATTTGTTAATACTATTATATATGCATGCTTGGTGAGGATGATATTGTCACGACCCAAACCGGAGGGCCATGACTAGCACCCGGGCCATACTTGCCGAGCACCAACGCACATTTTATCTAATCTTTCTAATGGTCTATACGGGCCGACGAGATCGGTATAAATGGCAGACAATAATCCTAAACAATCAACAGTGACAGATAATGGCATGAACATATATAACATGGCCGACAAGGCTGTCATGAAAAAACTATACAACAAAAATAAATTTGCCGACAAGCAATCCCAACTATACATGAGTCGACACCTGTCTATGAGCCTCTAAAAGAACATAAGTGCTGCAAAGCATACCAAAACCACGGCAAGTCCGGAGAAGGGATCTCGCCAATAAACGCTTAACTGGCAGCCTACTATGGTGGGGCAGCTTCGTCTACCTGCCTATCAGAACCAGCAGCACGACATGCAGTGTCCACAAATAAAAGGACGTCAGTACAAATAAGGTACTGAGTATGTAAGACAGAAAAGCATAATGTAAGAATAGTATGTGCATAGGGATAGAAAATATACACCCTGTAACATCTTAGTGCCTCTGAGGGCGACTAATCATGAAATGCCTGATGTGCATATACATATATATTCTCTTAAAATCATCATATACATACGCCTCTGTGGGCCTCATCATCATCATATCATACCCCGACCATCATAATACTCGGTAACATCATACCCAACTGATCAGTGGTTACACAGTAGGTGCCATACCCGGCGGACTATAGCGCGGACTCGGTAGAGTAAAATGGATGCCTACTATAGCACGGCTCAGTAGAGTAAAACAGATACATATATATAGCTGCACAATAGGTGTCATACCCGGCCGACTATAGCGCGGCTCGGTAGAGTAAAATAGATAATGCATGCTGGACTCATTGGAATGACACTTTGAATCCTTCAGAGTGGCGTAAGGTCAAAGAAGTAACATCAACATCAATCGTTCCATAAGAAGGGAAACAATGTAAGTACTGCCAGCCTCTAAGAGTGGAGTATCTTTGGAAGCTCATTCATTACATTACGCACAATCGAAGTCGTGCAAATGAAGGAAAGGGATAGCCTCACATACCTTGTATATACTGCACAATCTCAAGGTATGAAAATGCAACGACTCCTAGTCTACAATAAAAGAAATGACACTATCGTTATCGTTTAAGCGTCGTAACTATTATGTATCAACCGTAACCTATTTTATTGTCACGATCCAAAATCCCAACCCGGTCGTGATGGCGCCTCTCATGAAGACAAGGCCAGTCCATCCAAACTAACTTCATTTTAATAGTTAAATAATACGAACATAATATAGGTATGGTTTAATAATAGTAAATTGCGGAAAAAAATATAGTAAACCATCCCGACTACAACCCTCAGATCGGGGTGTCACAAAGTCATGAGCCACTAATGAAATCCTAATAACAAAATAACTATTACAATATCTTTGGCACAATTGTTTGAAGAAAGTGGAAACAACAAAATAAAAGAGATACGGGGCTATGGACGTGAACAGCTACCTCGTAGTCTCCGAATCACCACTCTGACAGTAGTAATCAATGCCTCGGAGCGGAACCGATAGCACCTGAATCTGCACACATGGTGCAGGGAGTAATGTGATTACTTCCAACTCAGTGAGTAATACACATAAATAATGACTGAAAGTAAGAAAACACATAATGCGCAAGGCAATCCATAATGAAGTAATGAAACATCAGTGAAATAGTAAACCTGTGTAAATTCAAGTAGAAACTCCTTTCAAGTAAATAACTTCAAGTAAAGAAAACACTTTAAAACTGCCCCTCGGGCTTAGAGTCATCTAAAAACACGCCCCTCGGGTAATATTATTTAAAATAGTAAAATCTTTCAAACTCCGGTTACCAGTTGTCATTGTTACCAACCGTAACTTACAGTTGTCATTGTTACCAACTGTATCATCTACCTATCCCCGGTTATCAGTTGTCATTGTTACCAACTGTAATCTATAGTTGTCATTGTTACCAACTGCAATTATCATAATGGGTACCCTGCTCACTGTGGGTGGTTCAGACTCCGGGAGGGGCTTCTTATGGCCTAAGCGCTATATCATATCTCGTGGCGGCGTGCCACCCGATCCATTTCAAAATCATTTGAAAACATCATTTGGTTTTCAAAACTGAGTTCAAATAATGATTCAAATCATTAACAAATACCCCCGAAGGGTTTACATAACCGGCGTGAAGCCCAAATATGATTTCAGTAAATAGTGATAAATTACCCCTGAAGGGTTCACATAACCGGCACGAAGCCCAAATATGGCTGGAAGCCCAAATCTTTATATTATCAAATCAGTTCTAATCAAATAGGTAGTAAAAAAAAAATCATCAATCGGGACGGACCAAGTCACAATCCCCAGTAGTAAACGACCCCACGCTCATCATCGAGCGTGTGCCTTACTTCAATATAGCACTACGATGTGCAATCCGGGGTTTCAAACCCTTAGAGCATCATTTACAATCATTACTCACCTCAACCTGGCTAAATCCTTAGCCCGCGACGCCTTTGCCCTTTGAATTGGCCTCCACGTGCGTCGAATCTATTCAAATTCAGAATAATTACGTCATATTATGCTATGGGGACAAAGCCCAAGCGAAAATAATTAAAATTACTAGAAAATCCCGAAATTAGCAAAACCCGAGCCCCGGGCCCACTTCTCGAAATTCAGAAATTATCACTTCAACGGATTCCTTATCTCCTCACGAGTTCAACCATATAAAATTTGTCGAATTCCGACACTGGATCGACCTCTAACCCTC